>JAPYZB010000243.1:0-25059 GCA_030522745.1 Eupelmus kiefferi | reverse complement strand
CAAAAAAAAAAAAAATACACAAAAAATGGATAAAGCAAAAGTAGATCTAACTATTGATAATTCATATTTAAAAATAAATAGAAAATTAAATATATTTAATGGATTATGGCCATATAGGCCTGAATCAGACAAAATTTTTCGTCGAATTATAATATACACGGTTTTAATTACTCTTACCTTTCCACATGTAAGTTTAAGTATTCAAAGTATTTATTATAAAGAATCTCTAAAAAAATGTATATTTTTGTATCATTATCAAATGTTTGATAATTAAATAAATGCAGCACTACTATCATTTAGCTCTATGGAATTTACAAACAGTGCGGTAAAGATGTGGCAATATGCGCTGAAAATTTTGCTGGTCTGTCCTATCTTCTCGGAGTTATTACAAAATACACAGTTCCAATTGTATCGAGGGAAAAGGTACTTTATTTGCATTCTTACCGTGTCACCTCCAATATTGTCTGTTTGTAGAATCAGTTTTCTAATTCTATAAAGATAGCTATGCGATTTGCAACTTATTTTATCACCTCTAAAAAATAAAGTAAAAATGTTAAATCAATATATTTATTTAACACTTAGAGGACAGGGAGTAAGAAATTTCCAAGGTTTTTTTTCTATAAAAAAAGTTATCTAGAGTCCAGAATATTGGATCAAATTAAAGTTAAATGTTACTTGCTCACTGACCTTATGGAAATGTGAAAGGGTCAGGCAGATATCTATACGAAGTATTATATGGGAACCTAAAAATGATGTTGTAAATATCAATTAGATCAGTTGGAAAGTTCTTTTTATTCCACACCCGACCAAAAAAAAAACAATTTTTGCCCCTAAAATACGGAGCAAAAGTAACATATTTTCCCCGAAAATTAGTTTGCGAGACAAAAGAACTTTTTTCTCCGATAATTTCAATTATATTATATAACAGAATGCAAAATTGTTTCGACCCTGTATTTCAAGATCAAAAAGTGGTCTTTCGGTCCAGAATGGAATAAAATACTATATGCAACACGGGACAAAAGTAGATCTTTCCCTTGGGTAATTATACTACCCTGACAAGAATATTTTTCCCTCGGAAAAGCACCCTCGTGACAAATGTTCTTTTTCGAGCAGTAAAATCACCCGCAGGAAAAATCTGCTACTTTTGCCCCTTGTTGTATAATATACCATTCTAAAAATTAAATGTTTTACGAGGATTTGATGTTTTTTGAACGTATTATGGGATAATAAACGTTGGCTAAAAATATTTCTTTATAATAAAGTAAAATTTTATTAATTAATTGATTATTTTCATGTTACAGTTTGAAACTGTATATAAAAAGATAACAGAAAATTGGGCAACTTTAACAGATCCTGAAGAAATAACAATTATGGAAAATTATGGAAAATTAGGAAGACTGAAATCTGCAATGTATTTCGGTGTGTATTTTGGTTAAACAATTCATTAGGATCATTCAGTATTGTTTTTATTCATTTAGATGAAAACTCTTTTAAGATCTTCAATTAAAATATCTTATTTTTAATGCAGAAACATTTTAATTCTGTAATAATTAATTATTAATTTTTTGGAAAGGCTTCTGCTAAGTTTGCTTTATACGCAAGATTGTACGCTCAAGAACCAGATCCTGCATGAGTATAGCCTCCAGTACGCAAATATCCGTATTGGTTTGGGTGTCTGACCTTTTATTTCTATTACTTTTCTTAGTTTTCTTTACAAATTAAAAATAAGATCAAAATTAAATGCGATGCAGTATATTTTGCATAAACATAATTGAAGCTTGACAAAAAATATAAAGTTAGGCTTCAAGTGATCTTGACTCATGAATTTTTACAATGTATAATCAAACATTAAACTTATATTATACATTTAAATATTATATATTACATTTAGGTTATTGCAGTCTTGCTGGTTTTTGCTTCAGCCAGTTAACTATAGTTCCCGTAATTTTAGATTTCATTATTCCGTTAAATCAATCGCGTAATAAAATTTTAGTAACAAATGCAGAGTATCCTTTTGATCCATTCGACCACTATTATGAACTTTACTTGATGTACTTTACCGTCTCAGTTGTTAGCGTAAGTGTGCTCGCATCAACAGATTCGACGTATACAGTTATAATTCATCAAAGTCTTGGAATTTTTTCTATCGTCAAGTAAGATCTTGTTCTAACCTTGTTAAAAAATTATCTTCAATTATTTTAAACTTTCAAATTTTACTAAATTTTTAATCTGCTAGACTTTTGGAAGTGTTTTAACCTTTTTAGAAGACTCACTTATTTTATAGTGTTATTATTAATGTTATGACTTTAGCCTTGTCATACACGAGTTAAGTGCCAAAAAAGACGCCAACTCTGCACCAATATAACTTTCGGTCTTCTAAACGTTGAGAATATACTACATATATTGTCTATTAAAGGCAGATTTATAAGGGATAATGTGCCTATTAAAAATATTTTTTCGTAATATTATTATTTTCTATACAAATAGAACTTTTTTCTACAAATAAAATAACTAATAGATCTTCTGTATCAAACACATTGATTGATTCGACTCACCAAACCATTTAAATGATAACTTTTAAAAGATTGAGTATGAAATACTGATCAGAGTCCTGAAAGATCGTGACTGGTCATTGCTGCAAAACGACTAATGTTGACACTGCTCTGAGTCAACCTAGCTCGTACTTTATGGAACTCATCAATGTGCTCACACAATTGAAAATTTCTTCGCACAAAGAGGGTTGACGATGAACTGAAGCAACTGTAAAGCTGCGCAGAACCTTGCTTATCGATGTTGCAAATAAAAGAAAATGGAGGAGATTTTTGCTGAATTCATTAAGCCATAACAAATAGAACGAATTGCACAGCTTGGAATCCTGCATATGCAGTAAAAAGACCCTATAGTATCCTATAAATGAAAGCTGTTGTCGCTGGCACATTAACGAAGGGGTTTGCCTTTGCGGAGGTAGATCTATCAATCTGACTCTATAAATTATTTTTATAAAAAAAATTTGAATATTTTTATCTTATAGTTTGATGGTTTAGTGTATAAAAACTATAACGGAGAGCGAATTTCGCACTAGCCGGCGCGATTACGGAGCTTGATATTATCGGCCGAATATCAGGAGTAGGACCTTAAGGAGCACAAGAGTCAGTGCAGCGTTGGCCCTATGGTTGAGCACGAGCTTTTGGATCTAGAGATCCTATGATCGAATCCCGCGACGAGTGTTTTTATTTCCAATTTCTCCGAAATTCCTACCTCGTTACAAAACATAAATACTTATACTTATACAAAACATAAATACTTACTTATGAGTATTGCATGTAAGAATGACAACTGCAATCATAACAAGAAAATTTTGTTGTTCGTTGAAGTTACTTTGCGGTATTTCTAAACATCCGACAGAAATGAACACGCTCTCGATCCTTAATAAACACTTTTTAAAGGATGAGCTTTTATTTTATTATATTTGATTTCTGAACCAATCTATCCTAAAATATCATTAATTTCTAAAAGGTTCTTCCTCCATCTTTTTAAATATATTCAACAACTACTCATTTAAAGCATTTTCAACTCCAGCCACATGTGATGCTGTCGCTACCTTTAACAAGATAAATACCGTACCTCGCAGTAGGTACGAGAGGTTTGGGGGTAGAGGTTTGATACGTATCTGCGCAGCAAGGGACCTTTAAATATGTGTTGCAGCTTTTTATAGTTTATCAAACAAACTGCAACGCAATCAATTATATATAAGTTTAATAGTCGATCTTTCAGGATTGATTAGAAAGGTTAAAGTCATAAATTAAACGACTGCAAGCAATAATGTGAGCAATCACTATTTTAAATTGATGCGTAGCATGTATTTACTGCGTTTTTAGAAGTAACTTCGTGTATACTATTCAAGTTTTAATTATTTAAGATTTTATGATAAAAATTATATTGCAGACACCGACTCAAAAATGCCACAAAACAAGCAGATGACGATATATCTTGCAGAGTTATTGTTTCAGCCATAAATATGCATAAACAAGCGATAGAGTTAAGTATTTACATACAAGTGGATAATTAGAAATTGAAATAATATATTTCGATACAATTATGAAGAACTTTTTTTTAAATGAATGAGTTGAGTAGCCGTATATCATATGCACTAATTTTATTCATACTTAAATAATTACTGAATTGAGACGAATTTATTGTTCGTGTGGTGTAGATTTGTAAATAAAGTAGACGACGTTTTGATCTCCGCGAACTATCCAATTTTTATTTTCTTTCTGCCGACGTTTCGGACGTATTAATGAACGTCCCTTTTCAAGGCTATACATTATATTAATTATTATAAATAATTATAATTATAGTTAATTCATTATATAATTTCAACAAAAACTTGGAAATACAGGTGAGTTTACATATCCTACGGTTACGACATTCATTAAATTTCCAGCATAAAAATAGGGGTTCTGATTAAATTAATTCGACCTTTAAATGTCCTTGAAATTGAAATTCAAGGTCAAATCTATGCTTACCATTAAATTTCTCGTTGAAAATTCTCTTGGATATGAAGTTTTTTCTTTTTATCATTACTTCTACTAAATCTTCAAGAGTTTCCATACTTTTTCCTCACCCTGTATAAAAGAAAGTCTCAAACTTAAAATTGTGATAATTTTAGTTGACTTTATCGTAATGAATTTTTAAAAAACGACACTACTAGTGTAACATAATATTAATTTTTTTATCTTTACGAAATCTTGGAAATATCATTTATTTGAAATAAACAGAATTAAATAGTATAGCTAGCAGTTTTTATTTCTTGGATACAGTAAATGTAAATTACATTTAAGAAATTTGCAAAATTTGTAAAGTGTCCCTTATGTCTTGTGAGCACAAAAAAGTTATTTCCATTATTTTTTTTCTTTTTTGTTGGGTACTGTACGATTTCTTTGTGGTTGTCAATTTAGGCTAATTAATTATTAATATATTATTATACTTTCTATTATAGATTTCTTGAGCTAGTGGAATCTACTTATCAATTAGCTTTCCTTTCCTTCATTGCTGTCACCGTCGTGTTTCTTATTTGTGGTTCCATAATTGTAATTCAAATTTATTTACTATTTACTTTTACTGAAAATAATAATAACTAAAATATATTTTAGATTGTTGAATCCTTTGGTGATATTTTGAATTTACTAAGAACATCATTGTTTGAAATGGGAGCAATGATTCACATTTTTTTCATCAGCTGGCCAGGGCAATTAGTTATAGATTACACAAAGGATTTATACGTATCATCGTGAGTATTTAATTTTTAACTTGTAACCGACCAGATCGTTCCATCTCGAGATCTCGATCAAATTCGAGATTCACGGTAGATCTCCATAAATCTCGACTTAGTCCACGAAATCGTGATATCTCAATTCGGAAATCACGGCAAAATTTTGTAATATATATATATATATATATGAACTATAAAACTAAAGATTAATATATACAGATAGTACCAATACTAAATATTTATGTTTTATGTCTTATGTTTTTGCGTGTAAACGGCCTAATCCCCAGAAACTTTCATTCGAATCCAAGAAATTAAAAAAATCTTAAGACATTTCGTCTCTTACTGCAAAATCTTATGGGTATCCGAAGCATAAAGTTAAGATATCTTAACTATTTAAGATGATTAAAAATTATTCTACAGTCACAATTAAATTATTAATTATTATTCTATCTTAAACTTTATTATTTTAATTAACTATTTTTTTTTTATTTTTTTAAAATTTTTAAATAGTGATCGAGTTTTCTTGAATTTAATAGAAAATATTTTAGGTTTATTAAGATTTATTGGCACTTTTGAAATTTCTCGCATTTTGCTAAAATATCTCAATCAGTATCAAGATTTCTTTTTGGTCGAGATTTACGAGACAAGATATTTTCGAGAAATGGTCTCGCATATCCGAAGTGTGCACCAACAGCTTTTGGTTTGTGCTCTCTCACCTTCGAACAGTACTGTAAATTTTATACTCGGTCGAAATAGCCCACTTTACTCCCTTGCTACATAATATATTAATTAACCTTTTTTCTTGTCAAACGACAAAACAAACGAGATAGCTTTGTTAAATTTACATGATTAAGAATACAGGTGTGCACCATTTTTTAGAAGAAGATATCGTTTTGGTTTTTCGTTTGTAAAATTTCTTGTCGAATTTTAAGCTTTGAAATACACATACATAAAATCATTCGAAACACATTCTCTATTACAAAGCTTACTCAGTAAAAAAGACAATAAAATTATCAATAATATTTATCTTATGTTTTTGAATTTTTATTACTAAATAAATTTATTTTTTAAAATATATTATATTTTACTGAATTATATAAAATTAATATCAATTATATAAAACCTGAATTTTTCTGTTTCTACTATATTATATATACAGTTATACAAATGAATGGTACAGTTTATCTAAAAGAGCAAGAACACTGTTAATAATTATGATGATGCGATGTTTGAAGCCTTGTCTTCTGACAGCTGGAGGTTTTTATGTAATGAACTTCGAAAATTACGGAGCAGTAGATATTCGATTTTTTTAATCATACTCTCATGATTTACATTTATTCAGTAGCTTATTTACTAAATTATTAATGTTGATTTCAGATAGTTAAAACAACGTTGTCTTATGTTGCTGTCGCAATGTCTATCGAGCGATAAAATTTGATAACTTCATAAAATGTAAAGGATAAAAGCAATTTCATTAAACATAATAAATATTATGTATAATTTTAGTGAAATTATATTATTTTATGTATTTTTAGTTAATAAAATTGTTTAATTTAAAAATTGTTCTTAAGAATGTTATTTATAAAAATATTTTTCATTAATCTTTAATTTAAAACTAAAAAATTAATTATATTTTCAATAAAAATTGCAATTATAGATTTCATTACTCTATAGTTAGATAGGTAGTAACAAAAACATGCTCGAAAAGTGTAAAGCTAATTTATTGAAAATAGCCAATACTATTAATCAATAATTGAGTTAATCAAATAATATATTATAAATAATTTTACTAAAAATGCAAATTAATTTAATTTTTTTTATTTAATTTTTTTTTTTAATTATTTATAATATATTAGTTTTTAATTTCCAATATCATAAGAAAAAGTAGATTTTACAATACATCAGAATTATGAAAATGCTAAAAAACAAAAACGAAAATAGACTTACAAAATTATACTTACAAAATGGAATTTTAAGTGGAATTAATATTAATTTCTGTATATACTTAAGTACTTTATTCATCTGCATTAATCATTTCTATTTTCATTCTACTATCTACTCCACACAGATATTTTATAGATAAATCAAATGATGACTAGTTAAATTTATTATTTGGTTATTACTATTTATAATTTATATTACGCTTTTTAAAGAAAATAATAAATAGTTAATTGTTGAGAACAACAAATGAATTTTTGATACAAATATTAGAAACCATCTTTTGGTAAAGTAAATGCAATTGTAATATTTTACTAATGTTCGTTTGCCAGAGACTGACGTGACGATCGAAATAAAAATAATTATGACAGAAATTAAACCCACTTAAAAGAAAACCGTCAGCTATAAGCCATATAATATTCGCGTGGTGTATGCAGAGCCACGAACCTTCTTCATTTTAGATGCAAATTGTCTAGAAATTAACGTTACCTTTCGAAAATGAACTCTTTTCCGAAGAAATTATTTCATTACCATTACGGTTGTTTTTATACTTGTGAATAAAGAATTACTTCGTCTGTTCAGTATAGAACTGGATGACAAATAAGAAACACTAAAATGCGCAAGTCTCTAAATATAAAGCACAAATAATATGAATAAAAAAATAATAAATGTGATATTCGAGAGTTCATGTTTAAAAATAAATAAAGATTTAAATATTTTTAATGGATTGTGGCCATATAGGCCAAAATTTGATAAAGTTTCTCGGCGAATATTGGTTCTGATCGTATTGACAGGTGTTACATTGCCACACGTATGTGAAATAATATTGAACTTTTAATAAAGTTGATAAATCTAATAATAAAGTTATATTGGAAGCAGACGCATCATCAGTGACTATGGAATTAATGATGAATCTAATTGAGTTACTGACAATAAAACATTTAATAAAAGCAAATTTGGATTGTATTTTATAATTTTTCATATCACTCTTATAGTACTAATAAAAATAATTTTTCCATGAAATTATTTCTTATTGTTTATATTGCTACAATATTTATAAAAATTAATCTAAATCTCTAGATAATATAGAATTTAAACACAAACAAATATTATAAAATTCCATGTTTATTTTTTGGTACACAGTTATAAAATTATTCTTATTTAGTTTCTTGGAATTTATAAACAATGTGGTAAAAACTTGGGCCTCTGTGCTGAAAATATCGCAGGAATGTCTTATTATTTGGGAATCATAACAAAATACATTATAACAATATTGTTAAGAGAAGAGGTAATAAGGATTTTAATTTTTAATACAAAAATATATGATTAGTATTTCCTTTTACGAATATTAATTGCTTTTAAATATATATACATATATATATTTTTTTTTATTGAACTTTCGAATTTTGAATAAATACATAATAATCATTCTAATTACTGATCTTTCCTCTATCATTTCGGAAATTTCTATTTCAGTTTGAAAAAGTTTTCCAAAAAATAGCAATAAATTGGTTGGAAATAACAGATCCTGAAGAACAATTGATCATGAACCGTTTTGCAAAATTAGGAAGATTGAAAACTTTATATTATCTGGGTATACTTATATATTTTTTATATATTCTAAATAACTTTTTTTCATATTTTCCATATCTTTTTCATATTATGTTAGAAAGGCAGAAGACGTAAAAAGCCATAAGATTTGGTTGATCAACTTTAAATTTCTTTGGGAGGCCTCTGACTGTCTCCAGCTGACATATATGGATCCCCAATTGATTTCCTGCAAAAAAATAATCGATCATGTTATGCGTTTTTATAATATATTTAAAATACAATTATTAGCACTACCTGGCATAAATCCGCAATTACGCCATCTACGTTATAAGTAGTCCATTATTACATGCTGCAGTAGCTTCCGAATATAGCGAGGACGATAAGTGAGAATAGACTGCTTATCGTTTAGGATCATAATGGATTGTTTATGGTACGGAGAGGCATGGTCATGAAAACTATAGAGAAGTAGTGTAAGCGATATATGACTTCAGCTGATCAAAAGTTTATAAAACTTTTGCCGAGCAACCTGCCACGTAACGGCGTTGCGATCGGTAAACTTTAGAATAATTATATGTTTATACAGTAAAAATTATTTTTGTATCTAATTATTCTTATGAAGTAACTATAATTTTCATTTCTTGAATATAATATGCATATACTTGTCGAATAAATTTTATTTAAGAAAATATCTTGTTTTATTAGACTGCTAACTGTTTTAGGCCCATGATTCCTTATTCTCTCTTATTCAGGAATCGTGTAATGGGCCTTAGTATGCGTCAGAGCAACAATGTGCACCATGGTAACATCGACGCTACGCTACCTGTCGTCAGTTCTTGGGCAAAAAAGTTTTGCGCGATTTGTTAATATTGCGATTACACTCCTTCTCTACAGTCTTTATGAGCAAGACAGTGGATTTATGTCCTGCAGCACTACAAAGTATTATACGATATACGCATCATAAGTTGCTCTTTATGGCACTGAATTTAACGACTATGCATACATTTTCTAGATACAGTTACGTTATAACGTTACAAAAAGTTTTGTGTATAAATTATATATTTGAAGGAAATTCATTTTTAAACACCAACTTTAAAAATTAATATTTTCAGCGCTTCTTTATAATTATTTAAAATGTTAATAATGCTATATTTAATGTTTTTAAAGTACAGAAGTCTTTTTTATAATTTATAGTAATATTAAAACTTAAGTATACTATGTAAAAAATATGATCAATTATTGGTTTATTTTATACCAAATTGATATGTATAATCTACCTATTGATTCTTAATCCATCTATTGGGGACCATTTATGTAATTGAAGGCATTCCAAGGCCTCCGGAAGAAAGTTGAATGAGAGTTTTCGACCTATTAACAAATATAATATTTTTTAACAAACTTATATATTTTGCAATCCTTTCTAATATGAATTCTTTTTGCCTATATTTAGAAAAAAATTTCTATCAATCAATAACTCTAAATTAAAAGGTCCAATTGACAAAAAGAACTAGTTTGAGTCAATTGAATTAATTTGGTATTTGGAAAAATTATTATTAACATGTTTAATAAGAATGCTAACAAAACCATAACTATTTTGCTGGAATCCGTGAGCGAAGCGAAAATTGCAGCAGAACATACGTGGTCTATTTCTAATTTCGATCGCAATACTGAGGAAGTACTTAATTAATACTGACGGATACTAGAAGCAGAATTGCGTTATACTGATCGATGAAAAATCCATTCATACGAAACCACGAAAGTTATAAGTACTGCAAAAGCTTACAGCAAACCTACGCAACTGAATTGCGACAACAATTTTACAGCAGTGAAGTACGGCAGAATTGCATGCACCTATTGCCAAATACCTAATGCATTTGCGTATCCGGCAAAATTCCATCAGGATTGCGTCATGAAATTACAGCCGATAGGTGAAGCGAATTTGTATACCAGAAATCGAAAATAGCCCACGCATTGTCTGCTGCAATCGCAGTGCGTTATATTTTATTAAGAAAGATCAGGGATATTTTGTAAGCTTCTTTATTTATTGTATAAGCTATATTAAGTTTTCGCTACTCTATTTTTATAGGAATTTTTTCATTTAAATGCGCTGTATAAAGCAAAATAAACATTTAGATTCTATTATTATAAATAATGATACTTATATTAATTTTTAGGTTACTGTACTTTTGGTGGTTTCTGTTTCAGTCAAATAACAGTCGCGCCTGTAGTTTTAGATTTTTTTATGCCATTGTTAAATCATTCTCGTGATAAAATTTTAATAACAAGTGCTGATTATCCTTTTGATCAATATAAATATTATTACGAGCTTTATATTTTATATTGTATAGCAACGGCAGTCAGTATTTGTGTTCGCACAACTACGGATTCGACGTACATGGTCATTGTACATCATAGTCTTGGAATTTTTGCAATCGTCAAGTAGGGTTTATGAACTTATGAAATGAGGTGTTTAGATTAATTACCTTTGTATTCACGTTAAAATTATATTAATATATTTCTCGTGTTTCTTTCAGGTATAGACTAATAAAAGCTTCAAAGCAAAATAATATAGATTCTTCATATGAAATTCTTATTTCAGCAATCCATATGCATAAAAAAGCTTTAGAGTTAAGTAGTCAATGATGAATATGAATTTATAATAATAAAAAATAATAATATAAACTTAAATGATAGGTTTATCGAACTAATTGAATCAACATACAAACATGCCTTTGTTTCATTTATTGCTATAATTATAGTTCTTTTTAGTTGTAGCGCAGTGATAGTAAGTTCATTTCACTTCAATAGTAATTATTCACGGTTAAAGATGTTCATTATTTTACATTCGGTTTATTATGTATGCCACACCATCTACTACAGGTTATTGAGTGTGTAGACAAGTTGGTAGATTTTACAAGAAGATTGTTTTTTGAAGTAGGAGCTATAATTCATACATTTTATACATTTTCACCTGGACAATCAGTAATCGAGCATAGTGAAGATTTATTCTTATCTGTGTAAATATTAAATAATGACTAATATTGTTGGTAATAAATTTTTAAATCTATCGAATGAATAGGTACACAAATGAATGGTACAACCTGTCTAAGAACGCAAAAATACTTTTAAAGATTATGATGCTGCGATGCTTAAAACCATGCTATTTGACAGCTGGTGGTATATACGTTTTAAATTTTGAAAACTTTGGAATTGTAATTTTGATACTTTTTATACAAAATATTGTTCAGTCACTTAATTAATTCGATATCTTTTGTAGATAATTAAGACTATATTATCCTGCCTAACTGTTACGATGTCTTCCCAACGGAAAAAGTAATAAAACATAAAGCTATTAAACTATGTTATATAAGAATGAAAGATTATAAAAATTACTATTGTATGCCCGTTTGTTTGGTAACTCATAATTTTTTAAGTAGTACCTAAATTCGTACTCTGTAACATTAGGTATGTATACAACAACAATGATCGGTGTTTATCGTGGCTGGATTGACCCATTTTTTTAATGGCTTGTTTATAGTATCCTCAAAGTATTTATAATATTTAATGTAGTTTCATTAAATTCTATATTTTACTTTTATGCATTGAGAAAAGTAGTATATATTTATAGTACATTCTGCTCTAAAACATAGTAATTATTTTGATTTTTCGATGTTTTACATAATATAACAATATTTATTACACTATTTTCCTCAATGTAACATACACATATATTTTATTTTGAGTTAAATTAAAACGAAATTTTTTTTCGTTAGGATTCTTTAGTACTTGTATAGAAACGTAAATGTACGAGAATTCGAGAATTATTTACATGCAGATGCATCGTATATACTATTTTGTTTATTGATAACTTAGTGTAAGAAATTCAACTTTCCTGTTCGTTATTTTTTATGGATTTTATAGATTAGAAATCAATTAAAGTATGATTTCTTTACTGATATGCGGGGAATAAGCTGCTTAATCCTACATTGTTTTGGAGCACGCAGAGGATTATGGATTAGTGACCTTCGGAGTCATATAAGTGGTGTTTGTCGCCAGATAAGCGAGAATCTACTAGTTTTTATACAATTGGAATACATATATATCTATTTTTTAATTAATATATAAACAGCTTATGGAATTAATTAAAAAATTTAAAAATAAATATTTTAATTTTTAGAGGATCCAACAATGAAAACTAAACAACATTTTGCAAATCTTTTAAACTTATCGTAGTTTTATAAATTAAAATTCAAATGTATGAGCCACTAGATGCTTGCTTTAAGCTTCTTCTTAGCTCAATTTGATATTATTATCTTCAATATGTCATTTAAAAACATTTTTCCGCCCTCCGGGCGCAGAACTCGTTTTTCTACCCGCTCGCAAAAAAATGTGTGGCGCTCAAACGAGCTTTACGCACGTCGTGCGGAAAAATTGTATTCGATACTCGAGAGAGAAAGTAATTTCAACCTCGTGTGACGTCGCTCCGCTCGGGCGTAAACGTCTACACGTGGTTAAAACCACTTTCTCGCACTTGTATCGAAAATAAATATATCATAAGCTATGTTATAGTAGTGTTGTCCTTAAACTTTCTTTTTTTTATGATTTAATTGTTTATCTAAAATTCTGTAAATTTCTTACAGAATATAGCTAAGAATACAGACCTGATGATTTAACTACGTTCAATTCTGAGGAGCCAATAGCATAGATAAAACTAGCATGCATTAAAATCTTATAAAATATCCACTGAGAAAAACAGTGATAAGCCTAGAAAGCATTCAATATAAAAGTTTTGTTCAATGGTCGTTCAGTAATAAAGATTTATACAGTTTAAAATTTATATAAGAAATTTTATGATATTTTTTAAAATTATTATAATAATACTTACTAGTTAGTCATATATAGTTAACGTAAAAAAATAATAGAATTATTGTGCAACGAAGGTGTAACAAATGTTAGTTAAGGTTACCGCTAAATTGATTTCTTTATAAATTGTCAAAATGATTTGAAGATGTATTTAGAATTTGTAAATTGTATTGTATCTTTAAAAAATGTACCTCACCTATATCATTAAATAACAATGTCATAAATTATCATAATAAAATTTTAATTCATTTCAAAATAGCATCAAAAGCACGACTATGGAAATTACTTTTGCGCACACATATTATTTCTTTTTAATTAATAATATATATAGAAATTGGTCTTTTTAAGTCTGTTTGTAATTTTCGTCGAGTCCAAACTTATCACATCTAAAAAACTTTAAAGAATGGATTCTATCTTAAAAATTGTCTCTTACACTGTTATTTTTAAAACAATTACTTTTATATACTTACATTTCTTAAAATATAAATAATCTAATTGAAGTAGTCGTTAAAAAAACTGTCAAGAAAATAAAATAATTGAAAGAAAATAAGCATTCATATGCTTTCTTCATAATTGAAAAATATCAATCCGATCCACACTTGTGATTACTTGAAATTAAACAATATAAATAAAAGTAATTTCATTTAAATTCGAGCCTATTGGATAAAATGTGCGTATCTGTAGATGGTAAAATATTCAAAAGAAGGATATTTTATGTATGCGATTTGACATTAATTTAAATTTATAATTAAAATTAAAAGGGATTGAAATGATGGATTTGATAGAATATTTATTTAATGAAGAGGTATTTAATAAAAGATGATTTTAAAGAGCAAAATTATAATTCAGTAATTTCAAGTAATTAACATGAGAGCTGTTGTTTTGAAATACAAATGAGGTTTGTATGTATTTTCAAAAAATACGTTATCTACAAAATGATAGTACTTTAAAGAAAATATAGTTCTTTTTAGAATTGAAACAAAGAATAGCTTACTATTGCATTTTTCAAAATTTTTCTGAAAGCAACGTAAATATAGTATATTTTGATTCTAGTATAAAAAAGTGATTTTAGCCTAGCGGGGATGTTTGCAAATACCAGCGAGGTTGAAATCACCTTCGCGCCCAAGTGTCGAACCATATTTTTAGATACGACGAGCATAAAGCAAGACTTGGCATACGCTTTTTTACTCGAGCGTGCGTGAAATTGAGCTTTGCGCACGAAGTATATCAAAAATATATTTGTGTATGACCTCTCAAGACTGACGTATTAATTTGTAGAAAATTTTTTTTAAAAATTAATAGAACTTAATAGAAACTTTTTTAATAGTTAATAGAACTTACTCAGATGTTAATTTTAAAAAATTGCAAATAATAATTCTAGTAACAATTGTGAGAAAAAGAGTACAAAAGACTTCTAAAACATCAACTTAAATTTTTGTTCGTTGATGATCAAAACAGTAGGTATAACTTTTAAAAATTTGCGTACATTATTAGATTTACTCTTTTAAAAAAATTGTTTATATCGAACGTATTGTAGAGAATAAATTATCTTAGCAACTGTACTTGGTGAAACATGAACGTTGACATGAGTAAATATTGGAAAATGCCAGTTCTTGCTCAAAAATTTATGGGTGTTTGGCCTTATGATAACAAACTGTATGACAAAATCATGCCTATCTTCGTCTACGTTTCATTGTATTCGTTGATAATTCCTATAGTCAGTTTGTATTTAAATAAATATACCGCAAAAGTTACTTGACTTTTCATATGCAAAGTATATATATTTTCAGGGTATACGGCTTTTTAAAGAAATTGGTGTTCATACCGAAATCGCCATAGAAAATCTAGTTGGTCAAATGTATCTGAATGCAGCAGTTATAAAATTTTCTATGACCATTATCAATAAAGAAAAGGTACAAATTTCATACTATTAAGAATCAGATACTAAATTTTACACTTGTATTGCTTGCACTAATTTTGATGGAAATTACACATCTGGTCTGCTAATCTAATTCTGAAGAAGCAAAAGTAATCTACAAACGTTCAATGTATCATCATCGTCCTTCATTTAAATTACTACTGTATACATTTTATTCAAAATAATATATATATAAATTGTATACCCTTCAATAAAATCTAGAATTGTATGAATTTTCTTTAAAATTATTAAAAATCAAATTCTTCTATCACTTTATTGTTCTTAGTTTGTAATAACTTAGTTTATAATATTTTCTAGCATAAACAAATCTATGAACTAATAGCTAAAGATTGGAAAATGGAAACCGATGAGGAAGAGCTTAATATAATGAAAAAACATGCAGCAATAGGACGAACTATTTCCTTGTCATATGGAAGTAATGGCGTGTATAGTTGCCACATTTATGAAAATCACTTTCTTAACGTACTTTCTTACGTCACTTTGTCACTTTTCTTTAACGTATTAACTAAGATATCGTAATTAAACTGTTTGGTAGGACAGTTTTAGGCAAATCTCTAATTTTTTTGAAAAGTGCTTTTAAAAAACTACAAAATTTTGGTATATTTTTTAAATCTGACAAATTTTTTTTCAATTTTTTTGTAATATACGTAAGTTACAGAGTTTGTTTTAAAGGGAATAATTATTGAATATATCTATTATTAAATGGCAGTTAATAAAAATAAAAATTATACTAACCATAATACAATATGATAAAATTTTTGATGTTGAAAATGGGACTTTCAAAGTAAAATATAAGCTTGCTAAAGACAAATTTCTGCTTCTTCTATTAAGTTCCTAAAATATATACTAATATATTATTACATTTTCAAAAAGATATTTATTGCTTCCTTAATCTATGCCAGAATAATTAAAAACAAAACAACATAGATTTTAGTAATAGTTAAAACAAATAGATGAACGCAAAATTTGTCTTTTATATTAAAAGTGTCTTTATCAGATATCTATGCGCTTGTATTATAAAGTCCATTTCTAAATTATCGAATGACTTGTATTTCATTAACCATACAAATAACTATTAATAGTATAATATACTCTCTAAATTTAAATCAGTGAAATTCACTGATAAGTCGTAATAGTCACTAATAATTTTATAATAGAAAATAAAAAGTTTGTTGTTGCAGTACTGCAGGTTGTTTTCTCAGTATTCCTACATTATATCCACTGTTGGATTACATAACTCCGCTGAATAATGAAACTAGACCACTCTCTCTGCCTTATTATGCAGAATATTTTATAGATCAAACGAAATTTTATGTTCCATTAATGGTTAAAGCCGTTATAGCTGGTACCATATCTATGACGGTTTTTATTACATATGATATGGCGTTCGCCATGTGTATACAACATGTTTGTAGTTTATTTGATATAATTAAGTAAGTATTTACTTCTACAATAATTAAAATCGTAATTATTATAATTTGTTTGTTTTAAAAGCAAAAAATGTACCGAATAAAAATTCTGTAGGAATGAGTATAGAGTATAATACATAAATAGGTTTGCTTATACCTAATAACTAATTAACAACAAATAAAAGATAAAACACTAGTATACTACTTGTTATAATAATATTAAATATCTTATACTAAAATTTAATTGAAAATGTAAGTCAGCATCCAATGTGTATCAGAATATTTTCTTTATCCCATATTTTTGCAACACTTTATAACTTATTACTTTCTATATTATTATAATTTTAGAAATTCCTTTTTGTTGTTAAAGTTCTAATTTTTCAAAATTTTGCTCATTTTTTCATTCTTTTAATTTCAACTATGATACATTAAAAATCATTTTCATTTTTATACTTTAAACTTTATGAAAATTTATTGATATGTCAATTTATTAAAGCTTCGTTAAAGATGTAATTTAAGTTATTTATAATTTACTTATTAGATGTGGCTAAATTAATCTATTTTATTTCATAATCTTACTCATGAGTCAATTTAAAAAGTGATACTTAAATTAATTGTTATCAAAAACAAATTAGTGATTTAGTTAGCTTTTTTAGCAAAATATTTTTTTTTTAATTGTAAATTATGATTAATGCTGCAAATAACATGTTTAAAAATGGTTAAAATTAATTTATACACAAAAATGTTGGGATATCTACACAAACATATTAATAACGAAGACTAGCAAAAAGATTGGAATGAGGAAACATAATTGCAATAAAATTTAATATTGTTGAAAAAGTTTGACTTTAATGTAAAAATATAATATAATCATGTTAAATTTAATTCGGAAATTATAAGTTTTTATATTAATACTTTCCGTAAAAGGAATTTATTTTTATAATAATATTAATTTATTTTTGAAAGTTTTCGATTGGAACGAGCAACGACCCTGGAAAAATATGCTACAGTACATGATATGCAAGTGAAACAACTTATGATAAAAACAATTCATTTACATCAAATTGTTATAAAGTAATAATTATTTTATTAAATAATTGTGCAACTATCAATAAAATTTTGATATCACGCAATATGTAAATATTAATTATAAATAATAGAAATGTTAACCGTATCGAAGTTACATACAACATAAACTGGTTTTTTATATTGCTTTTGAACACAACAGCTGTTGGTGGTGGATTACTGATTGTAATTTATTTTATAGTACAAAATGTTTTGCTGTTATCATTTGTTAATTATCAAATTCTAATAATTTATTTATATATAATGTTATATAGGTACTATTGAAACTGGATAGTCCAAAAGATTTGATTAGGTATGGAATGTTTTTCATAACTATATTTATTCATAAGTATTTTATATTTTTGCCTGGACAAAAAATAATTAATTACAGCTTGCAAGTTTTTGACAACTGGTATGTAGTTTTGATCGTTTAAAAAACTGTTTTAATAGAATTCAAATTTAAATTTATTTTTTACTCAGCTATTCTTGCCAATGGTACAATTTAACACCCAAGTGTAAAACGTTACTAAGGATAATGATGGTTCGAAGTATTCGACCTTTGGAATTAACTGGTGGAAAAATGTTCCTTTTATGCATGCAAACATATGCGTCCGTAAGTAATATCTTTTTTAACATAAGGTGAATTGTATTAAAAAAAGATACATAATTCAGATTTTTATTTCAGATGTTAAAAGCAGGAATGTCGTATTTTGCAGTGTTTGCAAGTACACAGTGAATAGTCAATCAATTAAATACTTAGTCAAAAGACGTTATTAGTTGCGCTAAGATGGTGGACTAAAATATGCAAACTAAAATATTTTATTAAAATAATTTTCTAGTATCTTACTTTGTTAAGAGAATATTTAAAAAAATGCATTTCTGATAATAAAAAATTCTTACAAATAATAAAATAAATTATGTTTTTTTTAATTTAATATACTTAAAATCGTTTCTATAATGAAAAAATAAAAATAAATTTAATAATTTTTTATGATATAAAATTTATAGAACGTGTAATGTGATAATAAACAAAATTTCTCAATATTCTGATGTGTGTTCTTACTTTAAAATTTTAAAACCTAATTTATATTACAATTTTATAATGACGTATTGTAATGTAAGGTAATAATTACGTTGACATAAAATTGATTAAAAAATTTTATTAAAATGCAATTTTTATTGTACATAAAGATTACAGCTATGAAAGTATATACATATATTGTACAATTTACAATATATGTACAATTTATTTTCTAATTGTCTATATAACACGAACTTTAGATTGATTTTTAAATTAAAATATGAATTTCAATTTAATGAAATAATCATACAGTGATAGTCTTTGGTGGAATTTTTTCAAGATGCCGTTGGAGTTTATATGGGTTTCATATAATTACTACATGCTTTGCTCATGAGAAAAATAAATAAATAATTAAAATTTTTAAAAGCAATAGAATATATTCGATTATACATATGATATTCAAAAAATGTGCAAAATTAAAATCTGAAAATGGAAAAATATTTAAACATTTTTCAATTAGCATTAATCAAAACAAGATAAATGAGTACGAATAATAAGCCAATTGTATGTAGTATTAATTAATATCTAGAAAATGAAAAAAATATAAAAAGCAAATTTAGTTTAGCATAATAAAAGAACTTGATCTAACTAGGAGAGGGCCAGGGTTCCGGATCACGGATTTGCCTCAAACTTTGGGATATATTTTTAGATGCCAAGATATGAAGAAAACCAGAATATTAGACTCTATTGATAAGAACTCAAGTTGTGCATATTTTCCAATTCAATTTTAGAAAATTTTGATAAATGATAGTACTATTATAACGTACACATATCAATTTAGAGAAACCGTAAATACATCTGCTAAAATTGAAAACTGAGCTTGAGAATACTAGCTTTCATCTACTTTTTGTAGAATTAGAAAAAGCTCATCTGCATGAAAAATTATGACAGTTCAAAGTTAAATAACAAAAATACACCATAGAATCCTTCATAACTGTAATTTTAATTTTGTAGGCACACTATTTAAAATTATGTTTAAACTGTGATAACTTTTGAAGAATTTGAGCTTTTCTAATTCTACAAAAAGTAGATGAAAGCTAGTTTTCTGA
Source organism: Eupelmus kiefferi (assembly GCA_030522745.1). Taxonomy (NCBI): domain Eukaryota; kingdom Metazoa; phylum Arthropoda; class Insecta; order Hymenoptera; family Eupelmidae; genus Eupelmus; species Eupelmus kiefferi. The sequence goes on along the minus strand of JAPYZB010000243.1, from coordinate 4,895 downwards.
AGCTCAATTTTTAATTTTAGCAGATGTATTTACGGTTATTCTAAATTGATTATTATGTGCGTTATAAGAATACTATAATTTATCCAAATTTTCTAAAATTGAACCTGAAAATATTCACAACTCGAGCCTTCTAACCAATAGAGTCTAATATTCTGGCTTTCTTTATATGTTAACATTTAAAAAGATATCGCAAAGTTTTAGCCGAATCCGTGATCCGGAACCCTGACCCTCTCCTGGTAAGTGTAGAGACAAAACTTGAACTAGGAAAATCAATTTTAAATAAAATACAAAATAATTATTAAGCACTATGGGCGAGCTTCATGAGATTAATTTTCGAAATTTTACTCATTTTTCCCATTGTCATAGATGGCGCCCAAGCAATAAAATTCACGCATTATTAAGTTAACGATATGAGGAAGACTCAAAGGACATATGTACCATACTCAGAAAAATCCATGGCGAAAATGGAAGATCCTGGGTTTAATTCCTAATTAAGTAAAGTAGTACCCTTTATTTAGGGTCCTTCTAAATTCATTAATTTTTCATTGATATAGAAATAGTAGAATTTTGTTAGATCAGCACGTATGTTTTGTGACAGTATTCGAATACCAAAAAGTATAACGCTCATTTCAATATCTTTTACGATAGTTATAATTATAACAATTTAATATATAAAAATGCACAAATATAAGCTTGGGCAAACAAATCAAAAAGAAGTAGTAACCTAAAGTATTCTCTTCTAGCACCTGTTTTGAGCCAATCGAGCTTCTGTTGAACGAGCTAATCTAATAATTTTTTTAGCACCGTAAATACAACACAAGAATTCTTGTATTAAAATTCGAGCGTTGCTAGGTAGATGGCCGAGTAGTAGTGTAAATGAAGTAACAGCAGCGCTATGGCAAATCCTGTGCGTCGTACCTCGGTGGCTCACTAACAAAACAATAGTAAATTATTATTTAGTGGCTTAAGGTAGTTTCGTTCCGTTACATTACATATTTCACCTACCTAGAATAAAGATTATATTACGAGGACTCTTATTGAGATACTTGCTTCCTTTTGGGTCAGAAGAACTTCAATCCAAAGCTTCCACCTAAAGTGTTATAACATTATTGCGATGAGCATTGATAAAGAGATGAGAGGTGACCACGCTGAGAGGTGAACCTTGACAAAAAGATCACATTGTCAAGGGAGTGAGATCCGAGTTTCTGCAAATTTTCACATCCCATACTATATCCAATCTGATGCAGATCACGATGCAATCACTTCTTCTGCTCACAATATTGCTGTATTTTTTCGTTTAATTTAATTTTCTAAATATTGTTAATATTTCGCATTGCCAGCTAACAAGCACAAGTAGAACTACAAGAGGTAACCAAAGATAAAATCAGGCTGAAATTGAAAAAGTTCAAAATTTTTTGTTGTACGTATTATTAAAAAAATTATATTATTTACTACCACTATTCCGTTCATCTTAAAATTAGTATAGCGAATTTGTTATTTTCTTCATAAATATAATTTTTTTCTTTGATCTGACATTTAGGGGATCATTTTTAATTTTGTACAAAATAATTTTTATTTTTTTAAATTATTGTATTTAAAAAAATAGAATGGTGTTTTAATTATATTATAAAATTATATTGTTTTCATTTTTAAATTAATTGTAATCAAAAATTGATAATAATATAAGTATCTTAGTAAAAGTTTTTAGAGTCAGAAACTTATAAGTAAAAGTAAATATAAGTCTTCAGGATTTTAAATAATTTTACTACAGCCACACGAATTAAAAGAAATAAAAATTAAGATGAAACTAAAAATATGTCCTGGATTTTAAACTTTCAAGGAAAGAATTTTTTGGAAAACTAAATGGAAATACAGAAATAAAAATTGATTAAATAAATTAAAATATTATTTTTGATTAAAGTTAAAATCTGGATTAATATCTTTAGTTTTAAATATAAAAAAGTACGTACTAATTAAAATTATTTCTTAGATTGTTTTTTCCATATTGATAGAGGAATAATTTAAAATAAATTATTCCAAAAACTGTGCACACATAAATAATATAGTACCAACTCCCCATGTAGTCTGTACATAGTGCGAAATTAATAGTACTACTAATAAAATAATTCTTTCTTGTATTCACGGCTTAACGTTAGGTCAATTGATGATTGTATAATCTTAGTTTTATATTTCCATTAATTTGACTTTTCTTTACTTTGTGAATTTATTTACTTTGTGTAATAAAAACTTAGAGATTTAGTATAATTGTTTATATTGAATTAGTATTTATGTAGTAAACAATAAATGTTTAATTGCTTTAAATTAAAATTAATAAAACTTAGATAAATTTATATAAAATAATATTCTGCTAGAAATAAATTTAAACTTAAATTTTCATCGCACGTTGCTAGACGCTGACGATCGAAGTAAAAATAATTATCACAGAAATGAAACGTATTTAAAAAAAAGTAATTGCTACAAGCTATATAATATTCGTCTGGCACATGAGGAGTGCAAAATCGACTTCATATTAGATGCAAATTGTCTCGATATTAACGTCGAGTCTCGAAAATAAATTCTTTTCCAATGAAATTATTACATTTCCATTAGGTATCATTATGTCTGTGAATAAAGAATTACGTAAAAGGCTCAGTATACGATCGGATGACAAGTAAGCAACATCGACTTGCTTGAAAGTATGTATAAAAATACAAATAATATAAATACAATACTAATAAATGCGGTATTTGACAGTCCGTATTTAAAAATAAACAAAAATTTAAACATTTTTAATGGATTGTGGCCATACAGGCCAAAAATCGATAAAATTTTTCGACAAGTTGTAATCTTAATAGTTTTAATTAGTGTTACATTACCACATGTAAGTAAATAAATATATAATTGACTACGTAGAAATAAAATCAGTGTGCATTAAATTACGGATATAATCATTAAGTAATTCAAAACGCTTGAACGAGCTTTTAAAAATTAAATTTCTTTTTAATATAATAATAAAGTATAAACATAATTTTTTATAAATTTAAAAATAATTATGTAAATAAAAATGAAAAAATGCAGATTCTCGGGATTCGAATACAATGTGGTATAAACATTGGGATATGTTCGGAGAACGTCGCAGATTTTTCTTATTATTTTGGAGTTATTGCTAAGTACGCAATGTTAATAATATCAAGAAAAGAGGTATATCATAATAATTTAATTTACTGCACCTAACACATAGTTACCTTTATATTTTTATAAAGATTTTATTTATATTAAAAATTAAAATAATAAATTATAATAATAAAAATATCAAAAGTTTTGGTGAGTAATGTTTTTTTTTTTTTTTTTTTAAGTAGATATCTTGATTCTGTATTTTAAACGTTTAGTGTTACAGTTGTAAGCTGAAATTCCGATAATTTTTCTCATTGTAGATTGAAGAAATTTGCCAAAAAATAGCATTACATTGGTTAGAAATAACGGATCCTGAAGAACAGCTAATCATGAACAGTTTTGCGAAATTAGGGAAATTAAAAACTACATATTACTTTGGTATATTTGCTTTGTATTACTTATTTTCAATTGTTCAGTTTCAACTTGAATATATTAAAAATACAACCACTTTTGTGGAAAACAGCATAGTATTCACCAGATTTTAACAAAAATAGAATTCAATGATTGCTTGCGAAAATTATAGTTCCCAATGATCTCTTCCCCAATTAATCATTGCATTAATATTCGCATTAATGTTTGCAAGAAACAGACGAAGCATTTTTTCGAAAACACCTCTATTCTCTACTTTTTCGTCGAACATGCGAATCATGATTTTATCTATCTCATAAAAAAATATTAATATTTTATTTTTATTTAAAATATTTTCAGGTTACTGCATTGTTGGTGGTATCTGTTTCAGCCAAATAACTATCGTGCCAGTAGTACTAGATTTTATCATGCCATTAAATCATTCTCGAGATAAAACTTTAGTAACAAACGCTGAATACCCCTTTAATCCATATAAATATTATTATGAACTTTACGCTTTATATTGTACCGCAACAGCCGTTAGTGTATGTGTTCGCACAACGACGGATTCAACTTATACAGTTATTGTTGATCACAGTCTTGGAATTTTTGCAATCGTCAAGTAATATTTACGTACTTTTATTAATTTTTTATATTAATAATTTTATCTTGCTTTAAAAAATAGAAATTTAATATTTAAAACGTTTGAATTGATGTATTACAGATATCGTCTAGAAAAAGCTACAAAGCAGCAAGATGTAAATGCTTCATATAACGTTCTGGTTTCAGCAATTGATATGCATAAAAAAGCTTTGGAGTTAAGTAATCAACAAAAGAATTATTGTTGAAGAAAAATATTTATAAAATAAAAATAATTTATTAACGTATCAAATCAATAAGTTTTACTTATATTTTACTTATTTAATAATATAAAGTAACATACTAATTTTAAATTAAATAATAGGTTTATTGAACTTATTGAATTTACATATAAACATGCTTTTATTTCATCAATTGCTATAACTGTGGTTTTTCTCAGCCGTAATGTAGTGATCGTAAGTCAATCCCAATAATAAACATTTATCGAAAAAAATACCTAAGGTAAAGAAGGGCAAGATGCCATACGTATAAGGGAAAAGATAAAATAAAAATTATAAAAATGAATGAAAAAACATTTTTATAGATGAAATATACAAAAAACAATTATTTATTATTTGTTATTACATATACATCCTTTGGAAAAAATTTAATAAATATTTAATTGCAATCGAAACTTATGACGAAGTGTGGCAACTTTCCCAGCAAAGCGGTCATGTTACGAAAAATACTTAAATTAAATTTGAAACTTATATTACGTTTTAACAGATTCTATA
>JAPYZB010000242.1:0-25959 GCA_030522745.1 Eupelmus kiefferi | reverse complement strand
CGTAGGTGTTAGCGCACTTTCATAGAAGTGCACGGTCAAGTTGAACGACTTGCCGATCTTTCTCTTTCTCCCGCGACGCGAGAGTCAAGATCTCGGGCATAGTGCGTTACGTATGCAGCCGCGAAAGTAGCCTTTCGTCGTGTGTTACCTATATATATATATATACTAAAAAAAATCTGCGCATAATGTAGTGAAGACTATGGGAACGGAGAAAAAGCATCTTCAGGCGTTTCATAATAATCATGGATTTGGATGTTTTCTTATTGCTCATTTAAATATGGATGGCCTTTTTGATCGCAGCGAGTAAGTGGTTATATTATATCGTCACACCTGTGGAGTAAAAAAGATCGGCCTGACCTTCGTTGCGTTCTCTTTCTTAAGTGGTTAATTTATCGCGTTCAAAGTTTTGCAGGTTTACCTCCAAAATGAAAGTGGCATTCGGGAGGTGTTTTTGCTGTCGCTGTTGGGATACTGAGTGCGACGAGCATGCGCTGTATATACATTAATGTTGTATATATTATTCAAATATTTTAGTTTCGTTGTCGAATTCTCAGAACTGTAAAAGTTTTAAAAATATTTTTATAATAAATATTAAATGCTAAGAACAACAAAGATTTGATGAATATCATATGGGAGAGCGAGGCTAGTTGACACATAGAGTTCGAAATTAAGTTCAATGATATATAATATACGGTTTAGGACTAGAATTTGGTAATATTTGATATTCTGAATCTTAAATCTTTTGATTAATACAAAGTTAAAATATATTGAAGCTGACCAAGGATATATTTAGGTATAAATCCCATATATTAACGGTTCTCCAACTTTAAAATAATTTGCAAACGCAGGACTCGTCTAATAGTCTCAGAGATTTATTCGATCGATACGAATTTCAGTGTCATCTTCAAGGAATTTACACGAATAAGAATTCTTAGAAACATTCATACTATGTATTTGAAAGACGAAATTACTATTACTATTTGAAGTTCGCTATAAACATTTTTCGGTTTGGTGACGTTAATATTTTTCCGATATAATCTAATTAATATATTAATTAATCACATTTTAAAAATTTGATTAAATCCACATATAAAATAGTATATGCTTTTTATAATTCAATAACATTAAGATGAGAAAACTCAAACGTTTCAGCCAAAGGTGACATGAAATAATAGTTTGTTCTTGCTGACTGTTTTTTTAGCAGGTACATATCCACTGAAGACGTAATACATTTCTTATCGTCTTGCGTCGAAAGAATTTTTTAAAGAAGCTAGTAGTATTGCACAACATTTTTGTCTAGACAATTATTTCTTTATTAGATTTGCATAAAATTTATGATTTATTGGAATACAAATCATTTATTACATTCTGTCATAAATATACTAAGGACTAATGTAATGAAAAAATTTTTTACTAATATTTTAATCATATAATTAACAGAAATAAAAATTGTATTTTAAATATTAAGTCCACAGATAAATAATTGATTATTAGATAGATTTTTGTAACTTTAATCCAATGATGTCCCACGAATAATAAAAAATATAATTAAAAAGAAGCACTTGCTTACTTCTATAAAATATCTAAATAATATCTGTGGCCTCCTAAAATAACTAGTTCACTTATTTTAAAATTGTGTGTTCATCATCCATGAAAAGCTTGAGAGCGTCTCTTTCTTAAACAATTCATAATATAGACTTACCAGAGTATTGTTATTTAAGATATTATAGAGGGTCTGAATGCATGAGTCCTATTATGAATAATTAATTTTGGATCTTTTATGATATATATTATATTCCCTTCAAGAAGAATTGAGTATTATAATGAATAAATTATGTGTTAAATATCAACTTATTTTCTTCAATATTGAACGCACCTTAAATCATTGAAACGTTAATTTCTCATAAACACAAAAATTGGACTTGCTTAGTTTATCTTGGATAATCACAAATATACAGATCTACATTTCCTTAACATAGGAATCGATATATTTCTTCTTTTTTTAACATCTTTTGCATAAATAGTCGTTCAAAGCAGCTGTTCGCATATTCAATTAACAAGGGAAAAAATAAATTCTAGAGCATTCAGGAAATGGTTGAATCGGAGCTTTTGTAATAATGAATGCGCTTTATAATGTGAGCAATCGGTATGAAAGATGTACCACTCGAGAAAGGGGAAAGAATCATTCCGGTTGATACATGCACACCCACACATGCACTCATACATATAAACAAACATATATAACAATTTATAAATATATGTATAATAACAATTTATCATCGAGCACGCGGTTCAAGGACGACGAACTCCAGCCGTCTTTGACGCAAGCATAAAGACATTATCTAGCGCTCAGTGATACCCTAATTTATGTAATTACGATTCAAAACTTGCACCAGTTATATTTTCTTGTAATATAATTTATGAAATGAGGATTTTCCATTGTTATAAGATCAATACCTTCTTCGATGCCTGCAAAAGATTTCAGTTCGAAAAATATTAAATCAAACTTTAATGTATTCGTTTTGAAATTTTCTTGGTAGTACAGTTTTAAGAAAATTAAGTTAATTTGTAGTATGCAAAAACGGTCGACTTCAAACATTTCTATATTTTAAGTAAAAGAAATGTATAATTGAGTAAATAAATACTAAAGTAACGAACATTAGAAATCTTTCAACTCAGCATTCTATTTTTTTATTTATGAGAAGTTCGTAATTCAATCATCAATGCCGATTTTTTATCAAATAGGTTTTTATGTTAGAATTACCAGAAGTTTGTCATGTTTCTCTTCTGGTAAAACAACTCTAGTAATGTACGACTGTTTTTAATAATTATGTAATGTACATTAATTTTTATGCTTAATAATAATTTATATTTAGTTTTTAATTATTCGCAATTTTATAAAAAGAAGTCTGACCTGAATCTTTTAATTTTTTTACAGAAGAAGATCTCAGCAAAAGGAATTAATGCTGATTTGTTGAGTAAAAAGTACAAAAACCGTGACGATGGTACAACATACAGAGAACGGTATACAAAATGGGCAAGTCACCCTCATGGGGAACGGGTAAGTTTATTTTTCATAACATATTCTATAATTTTGTTTAAATAATTAAAAAGTTGTCATATTTTCGGCATACAATACAGCCGTTTTTCCTATGTATAAGCATAGAAAACGTGGCTATTTTATCTGAAGTCACGAATTTAAAATTTGAAGCATTCATTAATTTATAGAAAACCATTACTTTTTTGTCCGCGTATTTTAACAAAGTTACTAACAATTTTTTTGTGAATATTATTCTTATTCTCGTAAAATAATTATGTATCAATTAAAGTTTCTATTTTAAACCTGATATCTATGTAAGTAACAAATTAATTCAAAATTCTAAGTTAATTTACATGAATTATAAAATTAACTATTCATTTAATCGTAAGTTTCACCATTAACATTGCAATTTTTAAGTGACCTTGTATAATCAGAAACTCTTCGCAGTATATTAATATTGCACTTAAAAATAATCGAGCTATCAAGTTCAATAGAAATTCTCAATATTAACTTTTACCGTAATCTATGTACAACACTTCTATTTTTTCTAAGATAGGTCGCATAAAAATTTCAATGTAAATCTTGTACCTTAGAATTAAGCAAATAAAATAAAGAACTTCAAGCTTCATTGATGCAATCCCATCTGCTATCTAAATAAGTGTTTCCTTATCTCAAATCCGACAAGATCTCATGTGCGCGTTTTTCGACGTTCGGTCCTGCTGATTAGCAATTGGTCAACTGCACCCGGTCAGTGTGTGTTGAGCGATAAGCCCCGGAAAAGAGAGATTCGATGACGGATTTTTTCAACATTGGTAAAGGCCGATGCTTATCTTTGCATTTGGACTTTGGAAGATAAAAGGAAAAAATATCACGTGACTCGTCAGTGAAGAGTCACCGCAAGCGCTATGTTGAGAGTTTAATTCGCATTTATAGACTTCTATATTTTCTAGGAGAGATAGTATATACTCTTGAGGCTTATTTTTCTTGTAATATAAGATTTATCTAACAGTAAAATATTATTTGATACTCACCTCTTTCTTTTGTGGTCTATACACATTCAGTCCATCAAGCTTACAATTTTTTTATTTACATTACCATACAAATTTTAATATCTTTGTTTTACCTAAAGCATATTCGATATATTAAAGTACCAAGACAAAACCATCTCACCTCTTCGATCACTTTGTCGAATATTAAATAATTCGTAATTGACTTTACGAATTACCTGGAGATATTGCTCCACAACTTACAAGAAGAGGTTTTCAGATCATATATTTTCATGGAACATATGAAGCTGTCTTCTATCTCCAACTGATGAAATAAAGCTTCCAGTTTTATTTCATGGCCCTCTTATTTTTCATGAAGTTATCTGTACCAAATGACACTGCCAGGTGTTCCATAAAAATCCACGAAACCTCTCCTTGTTATTGAAGAAGTCAATTTAATATTGCACTTACCTAAACCTTGTGCAGTAATGAGTCGTTTTCAAAAACACTAATTCTAATTTTAATAGGATCAGTAAATTATTTGAATAATGAAATTATAAAATTAATAGAAGAGTGATATTTATCTTAATTATTTGATCCTTATCGTTGTTTTTAAACATGGATTTATTTAAATATGTAGTACTTTATAGTTTGCAGTTTGAAAGCATTAATAAGTAATACTCATAATCAATATAAACAGGAAAAGCTTTAGCATCTACAAAAATATAGTATAAACTTTAGATACATCCTTATAAATTATTAATTGAGTTAATATATATATAATATAATAAGTATACTATAATCTTTAAAGTTAATTTACCTTTAAAAATGTATACACATTTTAGATATAGCTTAACAAAAATCGTTCATTTAAAAATGCAAATAAATTGAAAGTAAATTTATAAATAATTTTTAAGAAAACTTACTTTAAAATCTAAAGACTAACTTTCAACTTATATATACAGTTTTCTTAAGTGCGCTTGAAACTGAGTTCGTCACGACTTTGGCTGAGATGAGTGGTGCGACCGGTTCTTCTTGTGATGAGATTTAAAAAAAACGAAAAAAGCTAAAGCTAGTGTAATGTATACGTTAAAAACTGTGAAACGTATATTACGTTCGTGTGTAACGAAAATTTTTATAATCAATAATCAAAGTATCGAAGTTCGTTCTAAACATATCACTACATATAAATTTTTTACTTTTTTGGTTTCTTTTTTCTAAACCTTTTTTTAGTCCATACATCATAACTTTTTTTTAATTAAATATTTAAAAATTTTTTAAAAATATTTTACGTAGACGATAATTATGCAGTTTTAGAACAGTGTATGTGTCGTAAAAGAAAATTATTTTGTTTTGCTAACTCGCAATGCTGCATTATTTTATATTTAACGCAATAAGTTCTAAAATTAAAAAAAAAATTGAAATTTATAGATGGTCCATGTTATAATCACCTGATCTTAAATCATATATTCTATTTAAAACTATCATCGTTTCATCTACAATTTTCTTCCCAATCCAAAAAACATGCACGCAAACAGCAAGAAAACTTTCTAATCACACATTTGCCGCATGCCTATTAAACCGCATTTAAAACCGGAAAAACATAAAGCAAGGATCAGGATCAAGCGGAATTTCCTCCGAGCCATCACAATGTTTATTCGCAAAAAGGCTCGTGGTCGACGTGACAGCATGGGTGCGTGCAATGGACGCGAGAATCGGCCCGACGTCATCGCACGTCAAACGGGAGCTCGTTATATTACGAATACCCTTAACGGCCTATTGTTTCTCTCGGGGCGCGCCAAAAATACTAGTGGCCGTTAATGAGCGCCGGCTAATCCGACGCCAGACCGGCGTGTAACACTTTGTTAATTTATCGGTGCAATTAATGAGTCCGAATGCGAATTTAGTCGGGTGATAATATAAAAAATTTATACTGTATGGACTTCGGTTAAAAAACTAGAAAATTTTGTCAATTATATATCAGATATTCACTATTTTTAATATTTTTTTTGGGGGGGCTTTTGAAGTTTTTTATGGTTTTAATTAAGTTTAAAATGATTTCTTTCTTCCAATGAATATAACATCTCATGTTAATTAATATAATTTCTTTAACGGTAATTAAGTCATAAAATTATATTATCAAATCTGCAACTCTATCCATTAATCATATTTTAATGAATTTTATTTACTAAATATGCTCAACGAATTTCTTCGTATTATTGTTCATGATAGCTATAATATTTGCTCCACCGAGATGCAATATTACTTTTTCATCCGAATTTTTACGTTATTATTTAATTTTTCTATATTTTCAATTTATAAAACGCGTTTTTTATAATCATAATTGTATATGAAACTTAATTACAATAATTTTTTACAATTATAAATTTCATTCATGTCAATAAGATTGAATTTAAATCTTTTAAGCAACTCCTTTTAACAATATTCAAATTTAGTAAATTTCAATTAATATTGAAATTAAATACTAGTCGGATACTATTTCTTCAATTTCGCAGAATGAATTATCTGAATTTGATTTTATCATAGTTTTCTGAGTGATTTAATAATTAATTATCTAAAATGTAGCTGCATTCTTCCAAGATGAATATGATCGCAATCTTCAAACCGGTTTCAATAGAAATAGATTTGCATTTTGCATAACGTATTTGGAAATTTCCCGCACATGCATTTTGTAAGTAATACTAAATCCCCATAGAATTTGCACTAGGGTCACTCGACTACCTGGACTCGAGAATCCAGGTGAAGAACATTCTAGAGTCGGTGGAAAAATACTTTCACTAAGTAACCGATACAATGTTCCATCTGTCAAAGATTTTTGATGTCGGTATACCGTACTAGAAGTCAGCAACATTTTATTAAATTTTTCAATTAAAATAATGCAAAAATGTTATAATTCATTTACAGAACGAAATAGTTTTTTTATTTTAAATGATATATGCCTTAACAGGGAAATATCATTTTACAAAAGTATCTTCAATAAAATAAATATTTTAAACCACAATTGCCCTACAATAATCAATTACAATACAAACTCGTGAAGCAAACCTTTATACATTTTAAAAAATTAACATGCGTATTAAGTAAAAAGCAAAAAAACTGCGTAAACCCAACGAGATGTGACATACTCATACAAAACTGAATTCTCCGTTACATTCTTCGCTGATCACCAATCCTCTGAGGCTCTCTCATCGTAACCGGTGAAAAAGCAGGTTTTCTCCGATCTTAGGAATATTCTGGAAGACGACGAAACTGCACTGATTCCCTGCTTCTGCTCAAGTGCGAATTCACTCGGCGAGGCGCGATTCTTTATATACGCTCAGATTTTATAGCAATTACATACACGTTTGTTACGCTGTGATCACGTGGACGAGTAATTTTTTACATCGCTTCGTACACGGATCGAACATGCATTGCAAAATAATGATTATTACGCTTGGTAGAGGGCGTGTTGAACATGTAGAGATGTATTTGTTTTGGAGGGATAAGGTTTTTGTGGCTCGTCCAGTCTGGAGATGCGATTAATATGTACACATTTTAGATATATACGAAATTTGAAAATTACTTTAAAATTCACTTTATTTTTATATAATTAAATGATAATAATTATTGTTATTTTAAAATTCTAAATTTTTAATAATATTTAATGTGTGATGTACTGACAGCTATATTTAACTATACTGATGGATCATTTTAGCATTTTTGAATAAATCACAAATCATCATAAAATCGAGTTTTTGTAGAAAGAAAACCAGAATGTTGATAAAGATTTCAATAATAATTACATACTCTGTTTAATTAAGTCATCGTTCAAAAAACTTCCGCGAATTACACTTTTTATACATTAACCGTCTCATGTAATTAAAGTATAGTGTGGACGTAAATTATTTAAAAAATACTAAAAGCTTAACCTTTTAAATTATATTTTAGTGTGTAAACTTCAAAGAATTCTAAAATGTTTTTTATCTTCTGCAAATTAATAATTTGTTTAATAAAAAAAGACTTACAATAACTTGAATCAATTTCATATTCTACTACCATTATATACTGTCCCAATAAAATTACACTTTTCAACTTAAGTTTATAACTTATTAGAAGGCTATATTTGTGAAGCAATTTATCACTGCAGTTATTTATTTATGTATTTTATTATTTTATTATTTTATTTTGAATAAAAAATTTCATTTCATTACATTTATATTCATCTATTTACTTTCAACATTTTGCTATCTCGATTCAAATAATAATTAGGTAGCATTGTTCTCAATCCATCATTATTTTTTAACCAAAAAAGTTGCATTTTTACACTCATAATTTAAGAGATTATCGCTCCCTACATTTTTTTTTTTTTTACATCTTTTTCCTACTTTCATTCGTACGCAATACGTACTCCAGCGCTTCCCTTCGTTATGAAGCTAGAAAAAACTGCTACGACATTGGCTCTACTCCACAGTTTGTATATGTATTGAAATGGAAAGATTCCGTGACAACAAGTCGCAGAGTGACGCAGAGTCTAAAGTCCACCGAGTGTCCGTAGAAATTTTGAAGCATATTAAACGCGCCTTCCGTCAAGGGAAGAGTCTGGTTCTCCTCGCTTTTTGCGGAGTTACTTTGTTTTGACTGATTTTTACCCGTATCGCTAAGAGACAGACTACCAGACTGAAATAATGGATACACTTTGTTGTAGTTTGAGGCCAGGGAAAGATAAAATGCTGCACTTTGTAACAAAAACATTTATCGTCTTCACGTGGAATAAAATTTTGTAACGTCTGGTCAGTACTTTTTTGCTAGATGTTTTTTATACTGCAAAGTACCGCAACTTTTTTTAGATTCAAGTTTTGAAATTTCAAAATGATAAAATAAAAATTAACATTAATTGCGTCTTTATATTTTAGGGAATTTAATTTTTATTTATTCTTAATAAACAAAATTAAGTGGAAATATATAAAAATTGAATAAATTTTTTTTGGTCTTTGCCTGTAGGATTCTGATTAAGACAAATATTACAAACAATAAAAAGTATTTCATTGTTCTAAATGTGCGTACCTATTCAATTTCTTGACAAGATTACAGGTTTTGATAATTAAAGATAAAATCTATTAATTATATATTACATGCTTGAACTTTAGATATTTCTTATATCTATCCATAGAGAAAAGGTAAATTGATAATAGTTTGAATTTAGCATATTAAATTTAGAGAAATTATTCTTGATTTCAATTTTAAAAAAGGTACATTTCATGTAATAAAGTATTTTATTTATTTTTCTAAGAATGATTGATAGAAATCTAATTTTATTTAATTTAAGCTTTAAATACTTTTTTACGAAGATATCAAAGTAATCGATAATCAATTTGATAAAAACTTTGAAAATGTCTTGATAATTTAATTTAAGCCTATACCTTTCTTTATATATAATAAAAGACAATTTAGTTCTATTCATTTCAATTTAGTCCATCTTGCATACATAAACATTTTTTTCACAATAGATATATCATTTAAAAATATTACAATTTGATTAACAGATTTTACTAGTTTTAAATAAAATCTATTTTTCTTGAAATTATGTCTATAACTTCGGTTGGTGTCCTGTTGCTAATTATGTCCCGAAACGACCCTTTTTTTCGTTAATTGCTTGGTCCAAAGTTGTTAACTGCTCTCCTACGACATTTTTTATTCATTACTTTTCAAAAATAAAAAATCTATTAAAATGTTTGATAACCCAATCTCGGACGGACAAAAGGTCCTTGTTAGGAACGAAAAATTTTTAGTTACATTCCCTAATTTTTAGTTACAAACTATAATGTAACCGGGGAGGGAGGCTTAAGATAGAAGCTATACATCTAATAAAATTCAAGTGGTTCAGCCTAAACAATCAATATTAAAAATTCTACTTTAACACGTAACCCAATCCCATTAAAACGACGGAAATCTCATAAAAAAACTCAGTATCGCTCTCCTTTCAAAACCTTCGTTCAGATAACACTCGCCAGCAGCAATCACCGAAAAACGCACACGACGGACGCGTGCCGCGGTATCGTCCCCGGCAAAAAGAAAATCCGCCGATCCATATATACGCCTGCACACAGCCACGGGGACACACTTACGCATCTGCATTACGTACAAAAGTACGCCCCAAAGTGGGGGGAAAGCGCGGAAAGAGACAGAGAGAGAGAGAGAGAGAGAGAGAGCCGCAAGACAATAGCCGGGCCTTGCTCACACGTCCCCACCGTCGAGCGCGTTTCCCTCGCCTACACAAACAGTCACGGCACTCACACGCTCACAGACGCGGACATAGACGCGAGCGCAGTGTAACGACGGTCAACGGTGATGGTCGACGGTGTCTTCGTTCGGCAGGCAGTACAGTAGTCGGACATTACCCGAGAGCCGTTCGCGCAGTTGGACTCGAGCCGCGGAACCGTCTCCACCTCAGGTCGCCGTCGTCCGCCGTGCTCGACCCCTCCCCGCGACAGTCGAACGTGCGCTTGTGCTACGTCGATTTATTCTTTTGCGCCTGCAGTTTATACCAGTTTTATTTCGACGCGAGAGCAGCGCGCGCGCGCGAGGGTACCGGAGGCCAAGTAGTTGCGCGGTTGACCTGCGATGTGCATGCTGCTCGAGGTTTCGATAAAGAGCTGCGTTTAGGGGCACGGAGAACGACTCATCGGTCAGTGTAGTCGAGGAAGTAGCCCGAGAAAGATGTAAGGTTTGCTTTGGTGAATTAACGTTTTTTTGGGGTATTGCAGCGGCGTTGAATGTGTTTGGACTGATAGTGAAAGAATGAATTTTTCTTTTGAATGAATAATGCTTGAGCTTTTGTTGAAAACAGTAACTCATTCTGATCAAAGCTGTTATACTCTTTTGTTGAAAATGTCGAATTTCTTACTAGATGTATGAATTTTCAAAACCAGTTTTAAAACTGCATAAATAATATGACTAATTTTCCTAGAGTATTACTAATGCTATCAGAAAAAAATACGCTGCTACAATACTGCATTGACGTTGCGTTATTAATTTCTAATCTGCTCAGAGATAGTTTGTGACATTGAAATTTAAGTTATAATTTAGCACGTATTGCCAGATTATGACTCCTTTTTATTTCTACAAAAAAAATTGCAAATATTGTCTTGATGAAATTTCTTGCGGTGACGCGACTCCTATTTCAATGTTATTGATGAATAATTTATTGTATTCAAATGAAAGTAGTTCCATCGCAATCTGGAACAGAGTAAAACTGAAAATTACGAACTAAGTATCAAAGCATCAAAGTTTTTTCTATAAAATTTGCAAAAGAAAATTGCCTTATCTTCTTGTAAAAGTAGTTAAATTATGTTAAGTCATTTTTTCTTAAAAGTTACAATATAGTTTATCAAAAGTTTCAGTTTAGATATTTTTTGATAATTTTCAATGTTACATTCTTTGTGTACTGATTGGACCTTGTGGCAGAGATTCAATGAAGCAAAATTCTAATTTTCTCTTAAAGAAATTTTTGTAAACAAAAATATAAATATGCCAAATATTTATCCCTATAATTATTTTAATCTGAAAATATTTAATTACGTATGCAATGGAATTTCAACTTCAAAAACGTGCTGTCCTTTTATTACAAATGTCTTAATCTTAATGATTTACAAAATGAATGCATTAAATGTTTAGCTTTCGTCACGAATTTATCAAAGATTTTCATTCTCTTGAAATAGATTAATTTAATAGTAACAATAGATCCGTATCTTCCAAACTTCTCTTCAGAACTTTTATTTATCATTTTTTTAAATCTCCAGCTTGCCCTTAATCATCGGAGATTCAAAACCCTTACTCCGAAAAATTTGGAGTACAAAGCATACTGACAAATAGCATATCTCACGTTCTTTCAATCTTATCGTACTTTGGACAATGTTTATCTGTCATTCACATATCAGCTAAGCAAATACAAGTAAAGCTACTTAAATTTTTTTTGTTATAACATAGTTGTTTAAATCTGCACAGTTCGGAAATTTCCTAGTAATTAAAGTTATAAAAAGCCATTTTTAATTTGTTAAATGTTATCTGTAAGTCAAATCAATAACATTTATTTCGTAAACATTAAGATCAAAGTTGAAAATTTCTCAACTTCAAAGACTTTGAACTGAACATCAAAGTATTAAACTCTCTATAAAGCAAGTAACAAAATCTCGTTAATCGAATCTTTCGCTGCTCTTTAAAATTCAACCACTTGACCAACAAATCCGAACAGCTATCGATTTTTTAGGCGTCAACTGTGATCACTTTAAAAACGAAACGCATACCGACGGCCAAAAGAAAGCTTAATAAAGCGAAAAGGAAGCGTAGCATAAAGTTTCGGAAAAAAAGGATTTGAGATTTGGAATAACTTGTTTCACTAGCACAATGAAGCTCGAAGGAACGAGTTCACAAGAAGATGACGGCAATGGAATTTTGTTGCAATCTAGGAAAAACTCGGCGGTGCGACTGCAGATCGTACCGGCCAAGCCCAAGACTATCACCCATCTGCCCAAAAGGCCACCTGTTGATCTTGCATTCTCCGATCTTACCTACAAGGTGCGAGAGGGACGAAAAAACAGTGAGTATTGTTTTATTATTTTATAATTATATTACCATGTTTTTGCTAAGACACCATAAACTAATTATTTGTGACTATGATAACGAATCATGCAAATTTCAAAATAGTATTTATAGATTTGCAATATAAATTGATCCTAATGTCAATAGTTTGTCACAATCTTACATCTTTTGATTGTTAGATTTGACTTATCAAACTCATCACTTTTATCGTAAATCCAAACAAACATTTGCATCGCAATATTAATCATATTTTTGGATGAACTTGAACTCTAAATGCTGGATTTGCAATCTTCATTTGCAACATTCCGAAAGCACGTAAGCGTATTATTCGTCACAAAGTTTCTTCGCTGAGATATTTATACAAAAAAGCCATGAGAATAATGTTCAGAAGGAAGACGTTGCTTTGACGTTAATAATACTCTATAAACGACGCGGTTCCTTGCAAGTCTCTTGAAATATCGTGGCTCTTGCTTCGTGAATGGGAAGCGAAAAGAAAGATAAAGTCATTTGTATGAGCGAGGCAAGTTTTGAGAAAATTAATATGCTCATACGCGATTTGTACTCAGAAGTAGCTTGCAGTGAAATAGATATACTCTTAACTGGATTTCATGCACCATTTTTTAGTCTTAGAGAAATTATATTCTGAACGGATATGAAAGATAGATAGTTTTATTCAGATATCTTGATTTAAAATATATTATTTTAATTCTATTATATTTTTGTATAATATTTGCCATTTATGCAAATATCAAAATTTATGTAAAATCATTCGTTAATAAAACTTGACTTTGACGTAATCGCGTACAAAATATGATCGAATTGAAAGATCCGCTTGTGGAAGAATAATGTAAATTAAATTTGTATTAAACGTCAACAAATCAAGTCGATATAAAAATTATACTCCTGTCATGTCTCAGGTTACGGAGAATTAACATGTCTAAGAAACTTCTTCGAAGAGTATAATTTTTGTTATCCTGGTTGATTGACGACCAATTTTAAAAAAACATGAATCATGTTTTTATACAAATATTTTACTAATAATATAACATTTTTTGAAGTGGTTGTTTAGCTCTCACTAGTACAATATTTATATGAAAATATAATTAATTTACTTTTTTTTTAGAAATTTGGATGTAAGCTTTGACTTTTGATTCAAACTACTCTTATTAAAATTTCAAGATATAATTTTTAGGTTTAAAATAAAAAATTAGAACTTAGATGTACATATCGACTTCTCTAAGAAACTGAAGAGCATTTATCGGTAGATTGCAAGTTTGATCACCAGAAAAATTAAAAGTATCTAAAATTTTTCTCTATACGCATCCTTTTAACTTTTCAATATTACACGATATAATCATGCAAAATTTTGTTCGTATCATGTATACACTTTTCATTCTATTCGATAATTAGTTTGAATAAATTTTTTATTGTATTATGTGAATCTGACCGTGACACACGATAATATTCTTAGTGATATAGTATCCATATAAATATTTTTAAAAGGTCAATGTTAATATTTTTGATTGTGCATTCGTCGACTGTAACACAGGGAATGACTCAAGTGATGTAGGTCGAATTTTAATCTGCTGTATCTTAAGCTCCTTACCGTGACACGTTTCTTAGAGGTGTAAATCCAAATTTCTTGGCCAAGGTTCATTTCTATCAAACGTACGTGTTACGTTTAGTTTAGTAATAAATTATTTTCACTTTTGCAAATTTTATTCAAGCTGATACAAAAATTTTAATGATCGGCGTAAACATCAGTTTATAGAATCATGTTTACTTCTTGTGAAAATTCAAAGCACATGGTCTACATTTACTTGGAAACGGCTGTCAGCTTGTTCAATATCAGAATCACGTAACAAGTTCACGCTGTTACGAGCAAATAATAATTACATTCATGTATGTTTCTAAACGATTGCGTTCAACGTATCACACTTCATCGCACTTTCTTACTTCTTTGGTTTTTCGTTTCTAATATATATAGTAATTTTAACAATTTTTATAGTTCTCAGAGACAATTGCAGGAAAAATATTAAAATAATAAAATCGCAAATGTTCAAGAAAACCCAAATGCGAGGCAGTAATCGGAAATTTGTTTTCGTCGTTCTCTCGCGGTTTTGCCGTATAAACTCCTATTTGATGGTTTTCAGTACAATGGATTCTGTAAAAAAAAAGGAATCCTTTTGACACTGACCATACCAAGTACTAAATGTTTTATGAAAAATAAGGATAAATCTATTTAACATAATAATTGTAATTTAATATTAAAACAAAGCTATATTAAATATTAAAATTCAGGCCCAAATTTAAAGGTAAATCACCTGTAGCTTTTTGGTTTTATTAAATACTGGTTCCTTGCTTCGTTTCCCAATATGATACGTTCACAACCTCGAATTCGCACAAAGCCCGCACGAGTAAGTTTAATAGTAGACTTATTTTAATGAATTATGCGCCAAGCGATCGTTTCTCAAAGTTCATGGCTAATAAAATTTTGTTGCTAACTTTCGCTTAATTTAAGGTAAACATGTATTCTCTCAATTAAGTTAAAAGAAAAATTCTAAAATTATAACAACAGCAATCTAATTAAAATTTATAAATTTCCAAAATGTATCTTCTTATAACAAATATAAAAATCCATGTTTACTTTGCTCCTCCGCTCACCGCGGTTAAAACTTCAGTTCGCTTTCATGTCAGAGCACAGCCAACCTTAAAAAAAAAATTCTAGCTCGCGGGAATGCGTTGCTTCATAGAATCAAAACGCGAAATTACGCGACGGCGCACTGCAACGGAAACGCGGTAATGATAGCATATACATTCTCGCGGATCAAAGGAGCTTGTAATGCGCTGCGGTACGACGAATCGCGCCTCGCGTTCTCACTAACGAAATACACTTTGCGCGCATAGTGAATTTGATTGTGCATAATTCTATCGACAGTAGTGAATCGTATTTACTGAGAATAAATCTAAACTTTAAAGAACAACAAAAAATATAATTAAATTATAAAGTGATGGATAATGTAATAATTAATGATTAGCGAAACAACTTGTTTATGTTAAATAATTTCAATTAGAATTTACGAACGTCCAATTTTCATATATCACATGCCTCATTTTTGCTAACAAGAACTTGTCTTTGAATTTGTCACAACAAATTTGTTATACTTATTAGACATTCAGGAGCTTAAAAATATATTCAGTGATAGATATACTGTGCTAGTTTTGTAAAGAAGATTAAAAAACATTAAAAATGAAAAGGTGCCAATGGTTTGAATTTATTTGAATTTTAATGAACGATGAAAGCTTTCTCGCTGTATCAACAACTAAAACGTTTTTTAAACATTATCAGCTAACATTTACGTAACGACATTATCCTCTGGTAAAAACGCATTTTTATTCATAACTCATGATTTAAACAACGTCATAATATAGAATAAATTTTCCTCTTTTCAGCACAGTAAAATTATATCAACATTTAAGGTTAAGTTCTCCAGTAAGACGTAATATAAATTTTCCGGGGTTGATTCAGTTGTAAAAAACGGAATGGTTTATGCACGTAGCGAATACACCTTGAAAGGCTTGACGTGTCGTCGCTTTTAACTCTCTTTCCGCATGCACATTTTCAATGAACTATTCTCACTAGACCGATAAAAATTCTTCGAACTTTTACAATAATTTCGGCGATTTGTGTTATCGCTTATTTTTTTTTTTACATAAGTGTCGCTGTTATAACAAGTTATAATTTTCGTTGTCATATTTAATTTAAACGCGCACTACTTACTTCATCCAATTTTTTCATTATATAAAGCCACATAATAAATAAGTATTTTTATGTTTTATTATACGGTTTAAAATTACTTAATCTAACGTCATATAGAAAACATGTGATAAGGATCAACGCGTCGATTTTCATTTAATCAACCCGTAATGATTCTCGAACCTACGATACGTTACATCTTAGAAACTACAAAGAGTTACTACGCGATATGAGTGTGCCGCGTACATGTATGTATATATCCACGGCAGCAGCTCGCTCCTCTAGAAAGTAGACACAGCCGTAGCAAGCACTGAAGCAAGAGAAAGAGAGAGAGAGAAATGCTAGACATTTTTACAACTTTTTTGCGCAATCCCATTCGCACGAGCTCCGCGGGTAGTTGCTGGACGCATGGCGTGATTTCATTCTAGAAATTATGTCTTCCCTTCGTTTATTATGACACCCTTAATAGTTTGTTTTCATTCAGACAGAAATGAATGAACTGTTTTCTGAATCAGTATTTTGAAAGTAAATAATGGGTTAGAAATATTATAGAAAAATACTTATTTTTTTGAGTTGATTATAATAATAGTTACAATAATTATAATTTAATATGTAACAATAGTCGATAAAAAATTTATTTATTTACAATTAAAAGAAAATTTATTGTAGTAAATTATTCTTTGTTTTGTAAAGCAAACATTAACGATATTATAGTAACATTTAAATGAAAACTAAATTAAAAATACCACTAGCTTGCGTATCAAAATAATTAATAAATAGCTTTGTTTTTGTTAGTTAATATTTCTTTTAATAACTGCGTACTAAGATATTTTCTTTTCATTGCGAAAAGTAGGTGAATTATCCTAGACAGAATTGCGAAAAGTTACCGCGACTTGCCAGAGAGTATGAATTTAAGCTGGCCAATTATCTCATACACCAAGAATAAAAGTGAAAATATTAACATTTTTTCTAACCTAAAAGTTATTTACAGTATTAAAATTATTTCACATAAACAATTAAATAAGAAATTCTTCACTGTATTTATTTAGTCATTCATATTTAAGTTTTCAAAAGCTTTATAATCCACTATAGAATTATCAAAATTATAGGGAACCCAATGTAATGAAATTACATCGAAACCCACAAAGTCACGTAACGCTAGCTGAGAAATATTCAACTCGCTAGATAGCTTGCTCTTGACTTTGCCGATTTTGATCAAACAAAAATATTAAATATTATCTTTCGGTATAAACATAAGTATAGATATTTGTTGAAATATAAATATATTATTGAATTCAATACAGGTATTAATACGCAATCGACAATATTAGACCAATTAAGTAACAGAATAAATGTTGCCAATACAAAAAATTTATTTACTGAATTGAAAGTAACTGTTGATAAAAAAAAAAAACGTAAATTAAGCATAAAAAGTTAAAACAGTGTTGAAACTAATCTTTATTATAAAAATATCAATGAATTTTTAAAACGACGTAAGGATACTTTAGAATTTAGTTTCAAATTCTGTAATAAATGATCGTAAGTAATAGACGCAAGTACGTATACAGATTACAATGTTATTGAAAAATTTATAGTACTCTACATTATATAGAGTAACACATAAATATTTCACAACTGATATCAATTAATGAAAGATTATCAGAATATAAGTAATGATTTTATACAAATTTTTGACAATGATAACAAATTAAATATATAAATCAAATAAAATGGGTTACATCGTTACCCACTACAAAAATTAATTACAAACTTAATGCAACTTGTAATCTACTGAAACTGACCATCACATCATTATAAAAAAATTCTTACTCAACCAATTACTCAACAATGATCGGTCAAACGTTCGGCGGGTAGCTTGGTATTCGGAAACGTCACCTCCGCTGTCGTATTTTCCGTCCTCTTTTTTTTCCTCTCTTCGCGCGAAAAGACTAAAAAAAGCCGCACTCATTGATACTTGCAGCAGCGTTTATCCAAGTACACATATCACGAGTCAAAAAATTATATCATTTCATAACGTTGTTATACATAACACTCACTATGACTGTCTCGCTATCCTGATCATCAAACTTTTTTTTACTTCCTACTGATGACACGCGGCCAATCATCCGCAAAACAAATTCGCCGTTACGTGCGTACAGGTCGTAACATATTTTTCCCTCAAAAAATAATAAAGCACTTCGGATTTATCATTCGTTGTCGGTGATGATCGGCTCTCTCTCCCTCCTTCTCTCTTGCATCGACTCTTCATTATTTTTTGGTTTCATTGTCGGTAGCATGATGGGCAATGATGTGATTGTAAAACGCGAGCGCATGTTGCTTACGTGATTTCGTAAAAAGTTGCGAATGAGTATAATGTATTTTCTTTTTTCTAGTCAGCTTATATATTTACTCTCATTGGATATTAGAGGATATATTTTCTCGAATGCCATGAGTATGAGTATACATTTGAGATCACCACGTGCTGTTTGAATTTTTTTACGACTGGACAACTAAGGTGGTTGCTTATTCGTGTTCGTATTATTAATTGATTTATTAATCGGGTCTACTAAAAATAAAAAACTGTTGTGAGCATTGTGTAATAAAAATATAAAGTCAATGAAATTTAAAGCTAAGAATAATATGAAATGCTCGTAATGGGTTTGCGATGGCAAAATAAACATTAAACTTGAATTGTAATGAGCATACCATATTTAAGACATAATTTACGGAACAATCAATATTAACATCAAAGTTAGATTTGATTCTTATCGATAAAACCATTTATTTTAAGTATACTTTGTTTAATTGTTATTACTTTGCTTTATAATTATTAGTTAAAATAAAATTTTTATAGTTTTAATAGTTTTAAATAATAAATATAATTATATAGTGTATTCCCTTCCTTCAAACTTAAAAAAGTAAAATTAACTAAAATTTACGTATGGAAGAATCATCCGTTTAACTTCTGATCTTAACACAGAGCCGCTTAATTTTCTATTCTAATCCGAATCAGCTTGAGTCAAGAAAAGCCCAATACCACGCAATCACGTACGTCTGTCACGTGGTGAGCTACATACTAATGAGTTCCTTGTAATACGTACACCCAATCTTACATACCAATTTACTTTGTATTACATAAAATTTTGCAACCTTTATTTTTGATGTGACTTAATTCAGTATCAAATATCAAAATAACCTCGAAAATCAAAACTTAACTCAAATGTTATCTCGACGATTAAGACGTCATCCTAACATCTCCGAACATATCTGGATCGTTTATCAATTTATGAGTGTGCATTTAATTAATTATTATTAGTGTAAAATATAAAGAAATACAATGTAGATCATTAAACTAATATTTTTATAAATTTATTAAAATTGAACAAATACGTACATGAAAAAATTATACTTGCCAACTTAACGACTTACCACTTACATGCTTATTAAAATTATCAAATACTAATTAATCACTGTAACTTTTTCCCTCCGTTAGAAAATCAAAGAAAAACATCCATCTCTTATCGTGTAAAATTTATTCACACAAATAAACAATCGATAACTGCGTTATTATCGATCAGTGGCACGCAGCGTCAAAAATCAAATAAATTTCAATTTATTTTTAACACGTTTAAAGTCTTATTTATATATTCCTCGCTCTAAAAAGCCAGTTAACGCACGATAAGCTGTTGGACAGTCCCATTGTTCGTACGTTTATCTCTTGATATCTGAAACAACGAGCGCGGCAGCTCTGAGAGCAAAGTATCTCCGTGCTTTCCTCCTCTCGTGCAGTGATCTCTTTGAAGCCTCAAGTCCAGATAAATCGAATTGAACTTTCACTTGTACTATGTAATTATCGAAAATTTTGCGAGGCGCTTGTGCGCGTACAAAAACCATGCTGGCAATTAATCGCTTGTAATACAAGCTCGTGGATGATGCCGGCCAAACATCGATAATTTGCACTTATCGCAATATAACTAATGTGCTGCTTATTACTCATTGTTTTTAACTGCAATGTGTTTTTTGTATTTTTTTGTTTTTTTGTTTTTTTTTCTTCTTTGTAATGACGAGAAGATAATGTAGAAGTTTATCGTTGCAAACATTGAGAGAATTATTAAAATAAGGGAGCTAATACTTAAGTAAATTTCTGACTTAGGTATTTAAGAAATATTTGCAATTTTAATGTGGGTGTTTAATCACATACCATTTGTTTTTCGAAATTCGCAAATCGTAGACAGAAAAATGTTAGGTGCCAATTGAAGTATCAGGTGTTTCTTGACACGTTTTTATTATAGCTGTAATTATGCTAAAAAAAAAAGACTTCAAAAAACTGATTGAAACGTTTTGCGTACTAATGCGCCAATTGGACTACAATATTTCTTCCCCGACTTATTAAAGTCAAACTGAAATATTTCGTCGTCATGTTAGATAATAAGAAGACTACAAATTACTCTTACGTAATTTTTTTCTAGATATCGAATCATTTCTAAATTCCGTCGCATGGGTATTAGACATCTCAAACGAAAATTTTAGCTTTTCACATTATAAATATTAGCACATGACAAAATGCCTCGGCAAACCGAATGACCTTTTATTAGAATAAAGCTCGAAAATCTCTGATTCACGCTTCGTTAAAATACGACAACAAAGATTCTCTAATCTCCACTAATTTATCAGCCAACTCGCTATCGCGCCTTGATAATCAGTCAATTATTTTCGTGAAACGCTACACCCCCAATTTCAAAACCTCAACCGTGCTTACATTTCAGGAGTAAAAAATTACTTAATACCTCCGACTTATGGAATCTCGATCGAATTAAACCGAGATAAAGCTGGCTTATCTTTCTTTCACGACCCTGTCAGACATTCTCAAAGGTACAAAGTTCCCGGCTAATTTTACATAAAATACATCATTGACACGTGAGCGCAAAGGCGCATCGCTCGAATGAATCATGAAGCTCGCTTAATCAACGCGTGTAGAATATTTCTCTTTATGCAAGCATATATATTTTTTGCTCTCTCACGCTCTTGTTGTTGTGCGTTGGACTTTGTACTCCCGCATGCGGCTGAACACACATATACGCAATGCGCTCGTGGCTCTTTGTTGCGCGAGAAGATCGCAATTATCTGCACTGACTCGCCGCTCTGTCGCGATTCCCCGTTTTCCTTGTGCACGCTGAGCTTCGTTACAATATTTTTCCAAGTGCGATTTCAATTTCAAGTTTGAGATTGAAATGGTAATGGCGAAATAAGTCTGTACTCGGGTGCACGGACAGAAATAATTTTGAATCTTGATTTTTTTTTGATTTGTAATGCTGGATTTGATGATTTATTTTTTTAGTTTTACATAGTTTGCGAGGTGAAATTTGATTATGATTATTATATTCAAGTTCGTTTTGTATTATAAAAATGTAGTGTAATAAATTGAATTATGATAATTTTTATTCAAACGTTTCCTTGTTGTAAAGTGGAATGTGGAAACTTAAGTTTTTATTCTTCTGCATGACCAGCATGCAAATAAAAAATAATAATATGATGAACGTGAGATAAAGCAAATTTAAGATAAAATAAAAATTTTCGTCATGTATTTATGAGAAAACTCAATCAGCCGGCCTGACAATCTGAAATAAAATTTGATTAAAAGTATACTTTAAATTTCAGGAATTAACGTTTCTTTAAAATGAAAAGAATTTTACAATGAAACCCAAATAGAAAAATTTCTTTAGCTTTATAAGAAAACTCCTTTTTTTTAACCCGAAACATAGCTTGTCCCCTTATAGACAGACACAATTTATATTTTAATTTGCTTTGTGTAATTCAATGCTAATATCTTGTTTATTAAAAAATGAATCATATTATGAATAACAATTAATTTTTTTCAACTGGAAATCAATTTATTTGAATCAATTTTCTACTTCAAAGTGATAGCAAATATTAATGAAGTAAAGCTATATTTTTATATCATATTTTTAGTGAAAATTAGAGCTAATGCAAATAATTTATATTTCATACTCAAAGGATTTCCATATTACTGTCTTCTGACAGCTCACACATTCATTATAGGAATGTATATCTTAAAAAATAAAGACGAATGACACTTTTAAAAGAAAAATTATTAGCTACAACTAATGATTAGATCAAAAATAATACTTAACTCTGAAAATTGTAAAGTGGTAAATTGAGATTGTACAATTTAAAAATTGTAAGCAAATAAATTATTATTAAAATTTGCGTAATAAGGTGCAATTAATTTTTTCAATTTGTAAACAAATTGACAGTTTTAATTATAAACTTAACAAATTAATTTGAGCGATTTAATCAAGTTGCGATGTTTTTCCATAATTACAAAATTATCTGGAATTTGAAATTAAAAATTCAACAATTCAAAACTAAATTTTTCATTTTTTTGCAGATGTCAAGACCATTCTCAAATCCGTCAGCGGGAGGCTGAGGTCCGGAGAGTTAACTGCCATCATGGGCCCATCGGGCGCTGGAAAGTCGACTCTGCTCAACATACTCACAGGTTACAAGTAAGTTAACTCAAATTTTCTATTACATCGTTATCTATTCAGTTTTACTATACAGTCGCATAGTTTATTGCAGAATAAAGACACTATCGCCCTCACTTTCATATAACTTTTACAGCTAACGAATAACATTTATATCAGTGCCTCGAAAGGCCGCGATATATCTAATGGTGTCATAGTGATAAATTCATAGAACTGACTTTTTGATACACGTTTTGCTTTACTTATAAGTACTGAATTAAGGGCTGTAGGCACGAATACGTACCTTATGTGAATGAGTAAGGCTCAGCTTTTCTAAGTTCTTTTTTTGTATGTAGATTTGTACCATAATAGGGTAATGACGCACTAGAGACTTATACGATTCGAAAGAAAATAGCAGTGACGAATGTGAACGCATAAATTATATTACACGTGTAGCTCGTGCTACTAAGCTCATAATTAGATGAAACGCTTAATACTATTTATAACTATTTATAAAAAAAATTATCTATGACACCATGTGTAAAGCTACACTCCTTTGGATCAAGTTTTCTACATGACGTGTCAAAAAATATTTTTCGTCTATAAGAGATTCAAATCACTTTCTCTGACTATATAGCAACAAAAATAGTTATATATTAAAACTCAACTTATAATTTTCGTTTTAAAAAACATTATTACTACTCAGTTTCCTCAAAGCACAATTAAAATAGAAATTAAATATTAGTAAAAATCATGCAAAAAATCAATCGTTTTCTTCGAAACCTCGGTCATTAAAAGAAACATCCTTTTAACGATTTGCTGTTTGAAGAACTTGCTGCAGCACGCTGCCCAATATTTTTTTGTCACTTTTAGCAATGTTGTCGTTCATTCAAAAGAAAAACCATCTACTTTTTCGACGAAGATGCATTATGAATATTTTCTTATTCAATTCCCAATGCAAATTACAGTATAACTTACTAATTTCTTATAGGCATTGTTGGATGACACTAATGGCAGTTGCTATTATACCATTTTTTTATTTCTCCTACACGATATTTCGCTCCTCTTATTAGAAAAATTATCGTATCTTAGGCTTCTATAAAAAGGAGCAAAACGTCCTCTTAAAAAAATATAAAATTTATAACAGTTAAAGTGGTTTCAATATATTATATTGTTACTAATTTCTTTATTTGTAATTTTTTTTGTCAACATTATACGTTTTTTCTTGACATTGTACGTTGAGAAAACTTTATCCCGTTAATCACGGAACCATGGTCACATTGACGTATAAAACCAAACTATGACGTCGATCCACAATACTTTTTAAGAGATAGCAACGTGAAATAAAGCTTCAAACTCAAGATGTATTTTGTCTCCTTGAAATTCTCGTGATCGCTTGGCGTACAATACAACACACTAACGAACGTTCGAATTATTCCGTCGAAGACCTACTTTACTGCCGGCGTTCTATTGCCTCGTTGGGATTCGCCGACGATGGAAGTGCACGCTCATTATGCATAGCTTGGGAAGTCTACGCTTTTTTTGTTTCAGATTGTATTAGCTTTAATGTCAGCGTCTCCTTTTATGTCTTTATAAATAGTAGTATGTTACGTAGAAGATGATACGGTTTAACTTGATAATTAAAAACGTATTCCTCTTATTTCTGAACCAAGTTTGGAATAAATAGACCCAAAATTATTAACCACGTGAAGTCTATTTTGAATAAAAATTAAATCGGGGTTATAATGGCATTTATCTTTACGCGTAATTTCAACGTTATTCTTATTTGCTGCTAATTCTTTTCTGTATGTTCTTCTCTCGAATGCCGTCTGTATATTCATAGACGAAAAGCGTTTCCTGCGGAAAATGTGCTAATGAAGCGATAAAGCGTTTAGGTGTGCCGGGTAGGCAAAGAATACACTTGCAAAGTTAATTCTGGTTCAATGTTTTTGAATTTTCCAACTTTAAACAAGCTACTATCGATGCTTGATATTACAAGTGGAATTAACCAGCGTAAAAAGTTAAGTAATTACAAGAAATTAAAAAATTCGGATTAAAAGTTTGGTTAGACTACTGCGAGGACGTGCTCAGTAGAAACAGCCGAGTATGGCAAGGCACCCGTAAATATTACAACAAAATTAATCTTATCCCTGCAAAGTCAGCGAACTCGCGCTACTGAAATCCAAAGAAGCAGGCGCCCATGTACCCACGACTTTCGAAAGTTACATGCGAAAGAAAGAAAGCGCTCAAAGGTCGCAAGGCGCAGCCAAGCAACCTCGAGAGAAACACAGAGAAAAAAATAGACAGAGAGGGGACGCGATCGCGTAATCCTGCGCAAGTATACATGTACGCACTTTCCTCCGGAGAGCAAGTGTTTAGGTTCGATCGGCGCGCCTCGCTTACACATGCTCGGAGAAATTTTCGAGCTTCTAAGAAGTGAGAGTAATTTCACTTTCTTCCTGCTGACAACGATGGACCCATTTTGTCTCTCATTCTCTCTCTCTTTTTTTCTTTTGAAACCCGTTTATCTTTAGTTTTTGATTATGATTTACTGCTCCAGCTGACTGTATTTTCACTATAAATGCTCCTTGTTTCTAATGTGACGTTTTCGCTCTCTATGGTTATATCGGAAGACGATATTTATTTAAAGAGAAGAATAGAAGAAAAAAGAGTTTTTTGATAATTAGAAAATTTTTCGGTAGTCTATGAAGTGTGGGTTGTGCTTACGGAATTTGGGATGGAATTTTACCTTTAAGATTGTTTTATCGTTTTTATCGAGCATACCTTTGAACAGATAAAAGAAGATCGATTTGATATATAATTTTTTCCTTTGTTTCGTTAAATGTAAAAAGTATTTGATACATTGGTTCAACTATTTTTCAGATACAATTTATTAGTACATTAACAATTCATTTTGTAATACTGCAAGTATCTAGAATCAGGAACTGTACGTATGAAATACTTTGATGTTGAATTAAGAAATTGTAATGTACTGTTTTAATTTGTTTGAAACATGTAATATAACAATTTTTTAATTATTTCAAAACGGTCATGTTTTTAACTATACGACTTTTTCATTAAATAATTATTAAT
>JAPYZB010000241.1:0-26022 GCA_030522745.1 Eupelmus kiefferi | reverse complement strand
TATATATAAATGATATTTCGTTCTTAAAATTATTCGAATACTTTTTGAACATATTTTAATAAAAAAAAATATAAAGTACTTTTACAGTGTCTAACAATTAGAGCACTTTAAAAGAGCTGTGCATTTTATATTTTTTCAATTTTCATAAACAAAGTTTATTTTTAATAAACAGTAAAAACAAATTTATTACTCCTTAAAAAAATAAAATTATTTGAGCGTTAATAACGACATACATAACCTTAAAATTGCACTATAGCAAATTTTTTTAAGCTGTCATATAATGCGCAAAATAGTAAATATATTTTAAAAATAATATTTTTTTTAATTGTATAATGTTTTTAATGCTATATATTTTATAATATTTACAAAAAGGTAAGTAATATATAATATTTTTGTAGAATGTATATTTTGATCAATAATATCATCGTTTAATAAATGTTTAAGTCACTTATTTTGTATATTAAAATATATAGTTTTTTTTTTTAAATCAAGTTTTAAACAAATTAGAATAATATTAGTATAATTTAAACAATATAATTTAAACAACTTCTTAAGTATCGAATTTCACTAATTCGGTCAATCGGATTCGAAGTTATTTAAAAAAGAATATTAAATTTTTTGTCTTAATTTTTTTTAGAATAAATAATTTTTTTTGTTTTATTATTTTCCATAATAGCCGTCAATAGTGATCAATATACATATTTTAAAATAACATATAACGTTAACTAATCCGATCTCAAGTATATTCAAAGAGTCACTAACAAATTGTTAAAATAGCGTTCCCATTACTTAACAACAATATCCTACCCCATTGACAACAAAATATTCAACAATAAAGCAAACAATATCTCCCTGTACGTGCATCCCTACTCGAACTAAAAGACAACACAAGAGAACAAGTGTCTAAAAACAATTCACACTCTCTACTCACATTGTTGACTGGTAATATTAACATTAAGCTATCGCGCTAGCAATAATGAATCCTGCTTCCTTTTTTTCGGGGGCTCGTCGTCGCGATAACCTTATCAAACGCTAGACGACACGCACACACACAAATATTTGTATACGGCGCTTCGGCAATGGGAAATCTGCATCTTGCACACGGCCGCGGCACTCCGGAGCACTTGGGGCGTTCACGCGCGAGACACTTGGGATGAGCTCGACATTTTCCAAATCATCATCTTTTTTTTTTCCCAATCACTAATGACTTAGTTGACTACGAAGCAGAATACTCCCCGTTCGATTGTAAGCTGAGTGAAGGACGGGGGTGCGCGCGCATACGGCCCTGGCGCTGTCCACACAACCCCTATATTCTGCCGTTCTGCGAGAGATATAGAGAGGGAGGAAGATAGAAGAGAGAGAGAGAGAGAGAGAGAGAGAGAGACATTGGGTATTACTACCACGCCAGACGGATAGCGCCGCGCGCACCGCGCGTGCATGCGCGCAGACCAATAATAATCATACGATCGGCTGAGCCTACGACTTTGAACTTCACCCTGTTTCGGCTTCGATGGGGATTGGAAATTTTTGAGTTTTCGAGAAAATTGAATATTTATGGATTAATTGATAAGATGGGAGATCTGTTGGAATCCTGGTATAGAAATTTATGTTAGAGTGGTTTGGATAGGTTTTATTCTTTTATAATTTTGATATTGCAAAAGCTATGACAATTTTTTTTAATCTATTTTTTAAATAAATATATTTAATTTATGTGAACTGCATACATAATTTTCGATACGTGGGTATATACATCGAAGGTGCATTAATACATAATTACATTCATATTTTATTTGTTAGATTCTGTTTTAATGCAAATGTATATTAAATTTAATATAGAACTAGCTGCTTCGTAAATTTTATTTTATCTTTTTTTAGTGTAAAACAAACTTGAATTCTTTTCCTTAAATTTATCAAATTTCTTGACAAATTAAAGTTTGTTAATTTATTTGATTTCTCATCATATTAGTAGCTTTCAAAAGTAGTGGAAAAATAGAAAACCTAAATAATTTTAAATAAAAAGTTTTTTAATTATAAAATGTTGGTAAACATGATAAAATTTAGGATCTCCAAAGTTCTCTAAAACTTAAGATGTTACAATCTAGTAGTTTCTGAAAATTACAGGGATCAAACTTTTCAGTCAATATTTTAGTTTAAGCAAAAATCTTTTCGTTGCATTAATATTTTCGATTAAAAGAACAGATAAGATATTTTATCAAAATTAAATGCAAATAAAGAATATTTTTAGAGACTTTCTTAATTAAACTGTATACAGTTACGACATAAAGAATTGCTCACTAGATATATCTAGGGATAAATTATTGATTCCGCATTTCTCGTTTTTTGACTTCATTTTTTAACTAAATGACTTGAATCTTGATTTAAACAATAGATAAAAACATTGTCTTTGTGTTTCAGGTCGTGAAAATTTGAAAATGTATATTAACAATTAATTATTATCAATAATAGTAAGGCCAATAAAACATGGAACGTTTTTTGTTCTGCTTTCCCTTAAGCCCTCGATATAAAATTTCGAACCAATACTTATCGCCAACACTTCACAACTTTTCACATAATTTCATAACTTTTTTTAATATTTCTCTTTATTTGATGTTAGTTTTCCGTCAGTTTACAATATTTTTTAACACATTTTTTATTATTGAGCTGTATCACCCTTTATTTTGTCACTTTTTCTATTTTTTTTTTGTGTTGTCCTTTTTCAGTTGCGTCAACTAGAAAAATACATATTGTGTCATCGAAACAATAAAGTACTATATGCACTGTGTTTTTAACTCATCTTTTCGACAAGTGTGATATTACACTCGTCAGAAAGATTACTATACTCCTTAATAAAATAATGTGCAATTATTTTTTCCACATGGTGTGCAGGAAGTTCGTTTTTCCGAACACTTGGTTGGAAACGCATGCATTAAATAGTATATTACTTAACTAGTGTGGGAAGTAGGTGATTCCCGCACGGGTGTAGTTTGTCGCCCGAGCGAAGAGAGGGTGATAAAAATACTCGTGCGAGATCACCTACTTCCTGCAAGTGTTACGTACATTATTTTTTCATACAAGATGTGGGAAGTTCGTACCGTACGATTTGTCATGTGTCACGTTTAAGGGCCGTGCGGGAATAGGACACTTTCCGCACGAGAAAGCGTGCGGGAAAACGAACTTCCCGCACGCCGTGTAGAAAAAAAGCTTCCCGCACGTCGTGTCAAAAAATTATGTATGATACATGGGCGATAAAGTGATTTTAACCTCGTGTAAACTTTCCGCACTTGCTTCGCTTATGCATAAACGTCCACACGAGGTTAAAATCACTTTACCGCACTTGTGTCGTAAATAACTATTACATTACCTTACTCGATTTGATTTCGATTTTCCTCTGATATCTAATAATTTTTGTTATTTAATAGTATTTTCGTTAATTTTGATTTTGTTTCCTTATCTGATATTATTCCATGGATATGTATATTTTACTTTATTTTTCTTTTACTTTTTAACTTTAATGTTTTAATTTTCTTTACTTTTCTTCGCGACATTTTTGCTAATTTTACATTTAAAAATGGGCTTCATCCCTTTGTTTACTATTATGTAGCAAGTTTTTATGTTATTTTTGTATTTTTTTCGATATTTTTACGTAATTTACTTCATTACTTCTTTTTATTATGTCATATATTCGCTTCTAATTTTAACCATCTCTTCGCCTATTCAACAAAGGTAATTTTATTTTTCGTATTATAAGGCAAATTCCTTTGAAAATAGCATGCTCATATTTAAATAAAGCAGTGCAAAGTCGTAAATTAATATCATAAATACATTTTAAATTAATATACACACCCGCTCGCTATGCGTTTGTGAATAAAATATATTTTTGGCTAATACTCAAAAAATAGTAAATTTTCTTTGATTTTATAATATCTATAAAATGAGAGTTTTATATAGCAGAATCTTTTTGATATTTAGTTATGACATTCAATTTATTTTATATTTGATCCGACTTTTAGTTATGATAAATTTTTAGTTTAAATAAATAATAACTCAATCAACAAATCTTTTTTTTTTCAAAAATATAAGGTAAAAAAGCATGAGTCACGTTTAGAAATAAACAGTAAAATGGGCTTATGACTTTTTTCAAAAAGATTTTCATAATGCTTGATGTTAACAGATGCGAGAACCATCTAACTCAAATTAAGGCCAAGTGAAAGTAGAAATCTACACAAAATATATTAAACAGGAACCCAAATTTTAAATTGTAAATATTTTTTCTTAAGCTTAATCGTATACTAATAGCTGCGTTGTCCGATTTTTAGAAAAGTTTCACTGTCTTTGTTGAAGTAAATTATTGATGCTAAAATGTCAATTGTCGGAAAGCTTTGATTTTGATATGATATACTTTTCTGTCTATAATTTTTTAAAAAATATTAGTGGTGCTTTTCAAAAAAAAAAAAATTCCAATTTCCTGATCTAATCAACATTTACGACATAATTATTAAGTTTTAATATAGTTTTCCGTAGAGATATCTGCTGGGCCATTTCACGCCTCCTTAATAGTAGTTAATTCGTTTGCCAAAAATGGTACATTTGCTATTTCTTCTTGTTACAATTAAAGTAACACAGGTATAATTTTGAATATTTACGTATTATTTCAATGTAAAATAAAGAAATACTTTGTTTAAAAAAATATTAGCAGTCGGATATATTAGAAATACCTGGGGGATTTGCAAAATTTAACAGTCACAATAATTTGATATTGTCATTACTACCTTTCAAAATTACCAGCATTATTGTTTAATTTATAGTTTATTTTGTTTTATTTTTGAATAATTTTATATTATAAGATTAATTACTTTTGTTGTAGTGAAATTAAAATAATGCATTCTACGTATTTAAGAATAAGATTTAAAAAACAAGATTTTTTAACTTTTTGTTTGCATCCAAAAATTTAATATTAATGTTTATAATAAATAATATTATAATATTTTAATTAAGAGAAATATGTTTTCACAATTATTATTAGCCAGGAGATAGTAATGTTTGTAAAGAGATTAGTCAGCTTTTTAAGATAAACAAGAAACTAGATTTCTCAAGATAATATCATTTTTTCCGTGAATAGAATTACTTCGGATAAATTTAACGAAACTATTTATCTAAATAACTAGCTAACTTACTTTAACAAATTCTTAGTTTTAAACCATTACGTGATACTTTAATATACCAAAGATATTTATCGATATTATTTTGCAAAAAATAATTTAATTGCTTTCTTACTTTCGAGAAAACCATCGCGTATTCTATTTGTACTACTAAACATGTAATTGTATTTGAATAAGAGTAATATTATTTAAGTTAAATTTTATAGTAAGCTCTAAAACCTCGTTCATCCTGCTATCAGGTGAACATCAAAGGTGCAGTGTAGAGTACTGTTACTAAAATAGAACTAGAACCTTACACTACATATGCAGAGATTCATATCATTTTTGGCCTATTTTAAAAAATTAAGATACACAAAATTAAATACGATTTCGTCTATAAATGAAAGTATTTCCTTCTAACTAAAACGTTTTGTCATTTGATGTTTTTTAAATTGTTAGTAATATTTTTAGATCTAACATTTTGTATTATACATATTTTAAAATGTTTTTAATCTACTCTTTCAGCTTGTGGTTTTAATAAATTTATAAATTAATTTTCAAGTTTACTTGTTTGTATTAAAACTGTATGTACATTGGTTGCAAATAAATTTTTGTAAATTAAGTATGTGAATTGTAACAACTGAAATAGAAATATATTTTTAAATTGTGAATCACATTAAAATAGCTTAGATGTTTACATTAGATTAGATGTTGTCATTCTTTCTGCATTAAACTAGTTATTGATACTCAAATTTTTTTTAATAAATCGGTTAACGTAATCTAAATTTTTTAGAAAATATTTCAATTTTTATATCAAAAGCGCGTTCAACTCTTAAAATATTTAAATATCTAAATGTATATGAATTATAAGTTTGACGTCAATTCTATTCTCTTGTAGTTTACAGGTATATTTTACATTTTTTAGAGCTTAGAAGTTCTTTGGTTTATCCTTGTTCAGATTTGTAAATATTTATATAAAATAATGTATAGTAGTTTGCATTTATTATACTGCATTCTATTTAAAGATTCAAATGGTTTTAGTTAAATCATTACACCAAGACTCACGAAAACTTATGTTAATATTACAATTTTTGCTATTACAATACGGTAGTAAAGTAATGGTTCTTTACTTCGTATATTCTAACAATAATTTTATAAGCACCTTTTGTTTAGAAAATTAAATAAATAATCGTGGTTGTGACTTTAAAAATTTTAATTTTAAACTTGTAATTTATGACAAAAAAATTTGAAATAGACATTTGTAACTATCTAAACGAGATTTCACGTTTTAATTCTTTTTTCTTTTTAAATACTATAGTAATTACAATAGGATTTAAGATTGAGAGACTGATTTAAGAAGCCAGCCTAATATGAAAGAATACACTTTATAACAGAATTTTCAATCATTTTTAAATACTTTATTTAAGTAAAATTTATTTATGTGACATATAAATTTTGTAAAACTAAAAAAGGTTGTTTTAGCATTTTTTTCCTACTTGTCTTATGTGCTTTTCCTTTTTTAGCTAAACATAAAATTATTAATGTAAAATATATACATACATTCTTTATACTAAGTCAATATTGAATCATGTAAAAGTAAATGAAGACGAAATTGTCATATTATTAAGTTTAATATAATCTTAAGAATATACAAGTAAAAATCCAGCAATCTTGTATGATGATGATAAAATTATATAATTCAGCATAATAACATATTACTGTTTAACGACGGCTGCTAACTTTCGACCACCCTCCAGCTTCTTCATTTGTTTGATTCGATTTCTTATCCTCTTTTTTATCAGCGTTTGAATCTTGTGCTGAAGAATCTCTCCTACAATTAAATACAAATTTATGTTATATTTTGGAATAATATAAATTATGTATCAATATTAATACTACTTTGAAAATTATCATTTTGTTGTAGCAAAAATATTTTGATTTTACTTTATTTAATATTAAACAGAAACGTTTTATTCGAATTGTAAATAAATCAAATAGATCAATCAATTAATTTTGTAACTGAAGATTG
The DNA here is from genome assembly GCA_030522745.1 of Eupelmus kiefferi. Taxonomy (NCBI): domain Eukaryota; kingdom Metazoa; phylum Arthropoda; class Insecta; order Hymenoptera; family Eupelmidae; genus Eupelmus; species Eupelmus kiefferi. The sequence goes on along the minus strand of JAPYZB010000241.1, from coordinate 18,855 downwards.
ATTCTTTCTTCTGTATAAGAATAAAAACAAAATTACTTTTCTGGTTCTCTTATGTTTTCTTTTTGAGCATCTCTGTTCGCGTTAGAAGCATTTCGCCAGTTAGACATAACTGGACGTGAATCATCTTGTTGAAAAGCCCTGCGTTCTCCTCTATCGCGGTTGTCTCGTCCCCGCGAGAAGTCTGGACGTCGAATATCGCGACTGTCACGGCTATCACGACTGTCACGATTATCGCGATTTTCGCGATTTTCGCGGTTATCGCGGTTATCGCGGTTATCGCGGTTATCGCGACTATCACGACTCTCCCGATCATGCCACGATCTTTCTGGAGGATTCTGAAATTTAACAATTAATGTTAATTTGTTTTATGTATATAAATCATAATATTTATGATTTTAGTGACTTGAATATAAAATGTTTACAATTCTTACTTTGTCATATTTGCGTGGTTCCCTTTCTCTGTCACCAAAGTCTCTACGATCTCCGCGATCTCCACTGGGCTTCCAATGGTCATCTCTATCTCTATCAGAATTCCATTTAGACAAGGGTTCTTTTGGCCTTTCCTCATCTTTTGTTGCGTTTCGCGCTGCTTCAGCTGAAATAAAATTATATATTAAATTTACATATCAGTATTAAGCTTCTAAAAATACTACAGAAAGTGGAAAAACAGTGAGTTGAATGATTAAGTTCTGCATATATTCTCCCTAGCGTATCATTATAATCTGCTGAAAAATAGCATCGATATTTCTACTTAGTTTTAAGGAAACGGAAAAAAGCTTACTTCGACTTCTCCAACTCATCTGTTGCACTGGTCTTTCTAAGGTCTTTTGTCTTTCCTCTTCTAATTTCCTCTCAATCTCCAATTCCTTCTGTCTTATAATTTCAGCCTGTTTCTCTAATTTGGCCAAACGTTCGGATTCCTTAGCCTCCTCTTTAGCACGTCTTACTTTCTCTTCTTCTTCGCGTTTAGCTCTCTCTTCCTCCATGCGCTTTCTCTCTTCTTCCTGCCGTGCTCGCAATTCCTCTAATCTCTTCTTCTCCGCCGCCTCGGCCTTCTCCTTCTCCCATTGTATCTTGCGCTCAAGTTTACGCTGCAATTTGCGCTTCTGTTCTCGCTTGGCTCGTTCCTGGCTCAGCATTGCCTCGAAGTCCTTCAGCTTCTCTAAGTAGATGCTCTTGCGCTCGGCGAGAATCTTCTCAAGGAACATGTCGGCATCTGCTTTCACTTTTAGCAGGCGTTCACGAGTCGCGACTGCCTGGTTACGCTCTTCAATCGCTGCTTGAATCCTCTCGGCTTCCTGTTGCTCCCAGAGCTGCTTAGCCTGCTCAAGCTTCTCTTCCATAGCCTTCTCAAGTAGAGGAATTTCTTCTATACGCTTAGCACGCTCTAGATAATCCACCTTCTTCTCTTGGGACTTTAACTTCTGTTGCATTTCCTTTCGTTCCTTCTGCAATTCTTCCGCTTCGCGGGCGGCTATTTGTTCTGCGTCGAGTTTCTTTATCTCGTCCTCGTCTAATTTCTTCAGCACCTTCTGACCATGACTCGTCTGAGAAATCTGCTGCATCTTTTCTTTGAGTGTTCTGTCCTTTATTTGTTGAATCTCGGACTGCTGTCGCTTGCGTTCGCGCTCCTCGCGTTCCTGCTCCAAGCGCTTCTGTTCAGCCAATAATTGCTGTCTCTGCAGTTCTTCCTGTCGTCGCATTTCTTCTTCCTCGCGCACGAAGTTCATGTGCTCAATGTATTCTTTGCGCTCTTCGATGATCTTGTGTCTTCCAAGGATGCGCTGATGCTCCTTTACCTTTGTCTCGTGATAGTGATTAACCATAACATTTCTAAGCTTCTCGCGCTCCTGTTTCCTCTTATTGGGATTAATAATGTTATTCGCTCGGTGCAAAACTGAAGCCATGTTTACTAATTGACAACGGATCTGCTCTGAAGGCATAGCTTGTAGGACCGGGCCGTCAGGATGATCCTCTCTCTGAGCTTCTGAGAGATCCACGCCGAAATGAATGCATCTTTTTCCATGATCTATTCTTATTTGCATGTCATTATACCGAACGCAGTCAACTAAAAGCCGTTCCAAATGGAATTCTGTTGTGAATTTGGCAAGTTCAATTAATCTTATGAATTGAATAGTTTGGTAAACTTGTGATATCTGTAATAAATATAATTATTTTTAAAAAACTATTTGGTTAAAAAACAAAATTATAAAGATTGTAATAAGATGTAAATCAACGAATTATTTTTAATAACGCAATAATTTTGTGTTTAATTATAATAATTCTTAATTATTAATAAATTAAGATTTTAAGTTTAAAAAGAATTGACAAAAAAATAATTTTATAGACTAAATCAACCAATTTTGGACAAACTTAATAATCTTTAAATGACAAATCCAAGAGAATCAAGTCAATACCTGGTGCACCAAGCGAACGAGAGTGACATCTTGCAAAGCCGTTATGTACTGTGCCAGTGGGCCCGCCTCGTCCTGCTGTAGATTCTTTACGACAGAATCGACTCTTTCGCAGAGCTCGAGTGGATGGAACTCCACCTCCAGCCAGGTGTACAAATCCTGAAGCTGTGACGAAGCCAAATTCACGACGTTGAGACGCACGATGTCCTTGAGCAGCGAGGCTCTGGTGGGTGGCTGCAACAGACCCAGCAGAACGGCGAGCTTCTGCGCCTTCTCCTGCGGACTCTTATCCGTCTCAATGAAACGATCGAATTCCGGATGCGCCGACGGCAGTGGAATCGAGAGCGTGGCCAGAAGAACTCTGTTGGCCATACGCTGCAGCTCCTCCTGTGACATATTCTTCTTCATATCTCGCGACAGCTGGAACAGCTTGAACAACGCGGCCGCGTGGAAGAGATAATTGCCGGCTTTCCAAAATACCATCGCCAGCTTTTGATAATAATTAGCCATGGTCTTCGGGACCGGCATCTTCTTCGACAGATTCATGAGCCCGTGAATGTCTTCTATCGCCTTGTAGGCCTCCTGCCACAGCTCCATCTGAATCGCCGAATCCAGCTGGTTAAGTCTCGTCTCCAGATTCAGCTGCTGCGTCTCCAGCTTGTTTATCGAGACGTTCGACACCATCTGCGGCAGCTTACTGATATCCTCCAGATGCTTGCGCAGCTTCTCGCACAGCTTGCGGAACTCGGTTTTACGGTTGTACTCCAGACAGAACTGGAAGGCCATGCGCGCGATGTCGTGATACAAAGTCTCGACGTGAGCGTTAGTCCTGAGAAGCTCGAGACACTGGCAGTAGGATTCCCAGAGGAACTTGACCCAGGGGGTCAGTATCGTGCGATCGCTACGATCTTGCGCATCCTCGCCACTGACGGCCGACAGGAGGATACTCTCGGGCGTGGCCAGATTGTCGAGATCGTCGATGTCGATGACGGCCTGCTGGCTCTGCTTTCGCGCGGCGTCCGTCTTCTCCTCGGCCATGCGCAGGTAGCCTCGTATGACGTTTTCCAAGCTGCCCACGTTCACGGACTGGAACATGTTGCGGTACTGGAAGAGCCCCTCCTTGGCGATGTGGGACTTTTTCAGCTCGACGCAGAGGTCTAGGTATTTGAACATTATGGGCTCGAGGACCGACTCTGACCAGCTGTACGTCCATTTTTTGTTTCGAAATACTTCCTGCAAGGTGTCGAGGGCTCTGGCCGGTTTCCCTACTTCGATGAATTCTGGAAAGAAGAGAAGATGATAGTTAGATGCGATTTATTTGATTATTTTGGATGGATTGGAATTGAAAATTTATATTTTACAACGATTTTGTAAATTTCATAGTTTTCGAATTAGTTACCATAAATGAGAATTATTATACTATTAATATTATTTTTAACTATTAATATTATTTATTTTAGGATAGATAACTTGTTAAAAATTTGATAAATTTTTGTTTCTTACTTTTTACAGATTACAAATTTCGATTTCAAAGCAATAAAGTGACAAATTTAAAGTTTGTCAAATTTGGTACATTTCCAAAAAAAATGTCCAGCCTTCATCAACACCGAAAAAAGCGCGAAGAAATACGAAAATACGCGGAGATTCTAACAACAGCATCGAAATAAGTGGTCTCTTCAGTGGAATAAAAAAAAGCGAAAACTCCTTTAAATATGGACTTAATATGTTGACGTAATTAATATACAGTTGGCAGTTTTTCAAGTCTAGTACACCCTTTACACACTGCACCCTTCTTGAAAATCCTGCAGCTCGACTTGCGCTAAGTATGTCATATTCTTTAAAAGGACTTGGCAGAGTGCAGTGTTGAAATTAAGCACTTCTAAAGATAGACGCAGTAGATAGACTGTATTATACATTTTACGGATGTGTTCATTAAAGTAAGATAAAGGACGTTTTTCGATTAAAGTTGAGATAATAAAGACGCGAGATAAGATTCATTAAATAAGATGAAAAAATTTGATCCCTAAAGTTTTAAGTATTATCAGTTTAAATCACGAGTCATAATAAAAACTACATTAGTATTTAAATGCACAGTATTTCGCGAACAAGTGCGCAGTTTGGCGCTTGAGTATTTTTAATTCGCACGATACTTTTACAAATCGCTGTGCGAGAATGACATACTTCGCAAACTATAGACTGTATTGAAAAGTTGGATTTCAGGCCTTGACAATGAATTGAATAAAATATGTGATAATTCTATTGTTGTTAATTTTTAATCTTACAAAAATTGTTGTATATGTGACATATATTTTTATAGTAGATTTCGAACTAAAAATGTCGCGCTTATAGCAGTCTTATAAGTTAAATTTGAAATAAGCAAAATATAGATTTTACAGATCTTAGTAAAGTAAAATTCCTAACTTATCTATAAAACTTTGATAGTTGTGTAAACATACTATTGTAATTAAAAATTTTTATAATTCTTCTGTAATTCTTACGGGTAATACGGCGCGACCATTTTCATAACAAATACTAAAAATTTGTTGATTATTTTATAAAACTATAAATTGAGATGGACGGTGAAACGTCGTTGCAACGTTCCGCTAATTCATAATGAATTGATTTGGTTTGAATAATCAATATACATTCTTAATTATTAAAACTTTTGTTATAGATTTTTATGTAAACTTCAAATTTTAGTTATGTAATAACTGAAAATCTATATAAGATAGTAATTTTCTACTATAAACAAATTTAAAGTTATAAATAAATTTTAAATTAAAAATTACTGATAGATGTAAAAAAGTATGTATTATTATTGAATTTTAAACTTTTCAAGATGATGTACTAAAATATACTTATTGCATGATATAGTTTTTAACCCAAATGATTAGTAATCAATACCTCGGGTGGGTAGTCAAGAGTTCTATAAAAATTTTTGGCAAAAATAAATTTTAATATAATGGTTCGGAATTTTCTTATTTTTACAAATAAATAATAAGTTTTGTAATTTATAATTTATCCAGGACATTGGCATATGTTCAGAAAATATCAAATATAGTTTTGATTTTATTTTTAGAAAATGGATCTCTAAACAGTCTTATACAGTAATCATTTAAATATTTTAATAATTGATTTCTATATTTTATTAATAAACCATTAGAATATTAATCTAAATAAATTTCTTAAAATTTTATAGTTTTTCTGCAGTTGAATTTGTTACTAGATTACTTGAGAAGTATCTGCTATTCACTCTATTTATTGTTTCTATTTTAATTATTTACCAAATTTCAGTTTCTGTCAACTAATTACTTATTAGTTAAATAGTTATTAAAAGTATTAAAAAAAAAAATAAGTATTAAAAAATAAATTATTTCTTTTACTTTCCCTTGATCAATTTTATTTTAATCTTTTTTCATAGTACAGTTATTTAGTCATCTAATTTTATATGTATAAAATATGATTGTAATAAAATCATTCGAATTATTTTATAGAAACCCCTTTAAAATACCATATTTTTTATTCTTACTTAAATATGATGTACATTTTTGTGATATCTATTATCAGTATATAATGTAAATATGGGTTAGTATTCTATATAACACGTATTTTAGTTATTAAAAACATTGAATATGCAAGTAATATATAATTAAGAATCAATAACTATCAGTAAAATAAATTAGGTTATGTTATCAATCACATGCCTGTATATTTCCTGTAGTGTCATGTAAAGGATAATATTGCTACGTTAAATACTTTACTATTACATGTCAAAAGACACCTTTGTATTAAAATAACAATTAATATAGATGTATATATTAAATTAATCTCGAATAATTAAATTAATCTCGAAAAACTTTTTCAGATTTTAATAACCATTGATAATTTAAGCATTCAAGGATTTATACACTGATATTTTACTTTGAAACATAACACTTGCAATCAATATGTTTTCTTTTTATAAATTACAAAAAAAATAAGAATTTTTAACGAAACAATTTTATTTTAATCTAAAAAGATAATATATATTCTAATAGAATTAAAAGTATGATTCTGCTTATTAGTTATAATATTAGCGATAGTAAAGTTTAGTACAATTCTTTTATGTCATTTACATTAATGGATTAATTTTTGTATAAATTATAAATTATTATGAGATTAAAAATATTTTTATTTACTATTTTTTAAAAAAAGAAGTAAAAAGTTATTTTAATTAAATACTTTACCATCAAAGTGAAAATGCAATTCGTATATCTTACTAAATATTGAGTTTTGATAGATATTTTTAACAAATTAATTGTGAAGTACATTCGACTGCTTGGATTTAATCGTACAACTTGTAGTGCTCGAAAGCGTTCTACCTTCCGCATACTAACCATAAAACTATCACTACAAACTTCATGTAATAACTGATATTCTTTTAAACAATGAAAAATTATACGTGCCCATTATTAAATATTTGTAATTTTTTATATTTTTACTCACCATTAGCACGCTTTAAAGCGTTTTCTGGTCTCTGACCATATCTTGCCATGTTGTAAACAATTTAGTCGATTCTGATTCCAAGTTGAAGTAAAAATTTTATTCCTCTCAAAATTCCGATCAGAATCCTGGTAGTGCATATGCCAAAATCTTTTAATCTGCACTAATTTAACACCTTTATTACATGAATACTTGCAAAAGTATAGAGCCGCGTGGCTAAAGATGCGAATGATGCGATCGCATTGAACTTTTATTTCATAAGGGTGTATCTAGAACGAAATTTCTTACGTTTAGCCATTAAGGGCGCTGTTACGGTGCCGGAAGGTTCCACGCGTAAATAAGAATGAGGAAACGAATATAACAAATAAAATGTAATAAACATATTTTTTGTTAAATGCCGGCTTTGAGGACTAATAAAGTAAAATTAAAAGAGTAAAACTTGAAAAAGTTTAGCTTATGCTTATAATATCAGCATTTTCTCATAATTGTAAATCACTTGTTCCGATTTCCCAGTTTACAGACTGGAACAGGAACTGTACTTAAAAAAGTTTTTTTTTTATTATTTAAATTCTTAGTTGCGATAAAATAGCAAAATGCTACATTAAGAGGTTAAATGTGAAAACAATTAAATCAAAACATGATTTAAACCATTCCACTGTTTTAGTCATCGAGACAGTGAAACAGGACCAACAGTTGCGTCCTTGTAACCTATAATTATCGCGTGCTCCAAAAAAAATATGAAAATAAAAACATTAAGTTGGACAAGCAGAAACAGTGATTATAAAATGCAGGTCCCAAAAATATTGCATAGAGACTTTTATGAAATAATTTAATAAAGTAAACTATTTAAACGAAGCAAAAATGTCGGCGGAGACACCCTCAGTTTATGTCTACAACAATCAGAATCTCGACGAGCGACACATGCGGCTCAATTAGCATCGGCTTGTGTATAAAATGGGAGAAACACCGGTACCTACAGTCATATATATATGACCAACCTGATATGAACTACCGGCTATTTGAAATGTGAAGAATGTAGTAGAATGTGACACATGTAAAAATGTAATCTTAGTTTTTTTTATTAAATCGCTTTGTTTACAATTTTATTTTTGTAATCAATTTAATTTTAACGATGTTTGATATACATCAATTAGTATTAATGTTCTTATATTTTTATATTACTTTATATATTTGCTAAATTTTTATTGGGTTTAAATAATATTGTAAAAAGTGAAGAATAAATCATTGGAAAAATGACAGAATTTGTAGATGGATGGATTCTCGGACACGTTCTGGGGGAAGGTGCTTATGGAGAGTAAGTAATTAGACAATATTTAATTTTATAAAATTATTAAATGCACAGTAAATTTTTAGGTTATAATATAACTTCTAAATTCTAAGTTTTGATTCTAAATATTTTTGCTTTAAATAACTAAAAAAAAAGTAATAAATCTGTAAATGGTATTAAATTCTGGCATTTGTAAACACATTTACTTTTGCGGTAAGTCGTCAAACACCACAATTATAACTTTTAAATTCAAATAATAATTTTATTTTTAAGAAACAAAGTATAAAATATACTTACAATTTTTAATTTAACATTTTTGTAGTTATTCAAAACATATTAATTAAATAAAGCATAATTTAATAAAAGTATAATGAGAATACTTTATTTTGTTCACATTACTGCATTATCAAAACTCTGAAATGAAGTGCCTTTTGAAACTTTATTCAATTAAAAAGTTTAATAAAGATTATACTTCAAAACTATATCTAAAATGTAAGTTTTGCGCGTTGGTGAAATTATATTATTGTGTGTACGTTTATGTTACACTCATTAATATGTCTCTTAATACATTTTTTATTATATATCAGAATATATTAAAATTCAAACTTTATTAATTTTATTGATCTATATATTTCTTTTTAATTGATTTATTAGTTAAAAATTTGCATAGTTGACTTTAGTTTTGATAATAGGTAAGAACATTATCGGAACGACTTACAATTTTCTTAATACTTTATTTCTAAAATAAATACACATTGATAATTTTATACTTGAAAATTTGATACTTTTATATTTAATAATATATATTTTTAAAATAAAAAGTAGGTTTATTATAAATTATTACAAAATAACATAATAAATAACATAAGCTCCAAAGTAAATAAAGTAAAATAAAGTAAAATAATTGACTCTATCAGTGTACTTGAATTTACTTGTGTACTTAACTACATATTTATAAATTTTTTTTATTTAAAAATATATCCAAACAAAAATATGTCATTGTTAATTGCTTATGATATGTTTCAAAAAATACTTGTATTTAGTAAATTTTTTCCTTAAAAATCTATAGACATCGAGTCTATCCTGTTTATGCCAATGAAAAAAAAAAATGTTAATTCATATGGATTTTCACATGGAATTGTGCATGAAATTTAAAGACTATTTAAAATAAAACATTTTTCAAAATAATTATTTTTGCATTTTATAAGGATGGACAACAATAAAAAAAAATAATTGAAGATTTTAATTCAATATTCTTTATTTAAAAATTATATAATTATTCTGCACTACTCATTAATTTAAACATTTTTCCCCACTTTTATAAAAACCTTAGAATAGTCAATGTAAAAAAATTATTTTAGTCAGATCTCAACTATAATACTTTACCACTTTGTCGTTTTGAAAAGCGGGCATAAAGTTGCTTATTATTCCCTTAAAACATTTTTCCCGCATTTGCCGGAAAAAAGTTACTATATATCACCCTTTCGTATAGTTAACTTTAAAAATCTGAAAAATAATCAAAGTTAATTGCAAAATTTATTTAATGATTCTGATAATTCAACATGTTAACCGCAATAACCATATTTTCTTTGCAGAGTCCGCCTTGTTGTAAATAAATCGAGCGGAGAAGCTGTAGCTATGAAAATGGTTGATCTTGCTAAGCACGCCGACGCACGAACTACTGTAAAAAAAGAAACAACCATACACCGAATGCTTTCGAATCCTTATATTATACAATATTTTGGACAACGTAGTGAAGCCAATATGGAATATATTTTTTTAGAATACGCATCTGGCGGAGAGCTTTTCGATAGAATAGGTAAATCAAATAATTTTTTCAAGCTCCTTAGATTTTTTATGATGATTCAACTTTACATAGTTTTATGGGCGAAATTAAATTTTTTAGATCGGTGCCAAAGTTGGCAAAAAGCTCGCGGGTTTTCGCGTATAAACGCTTTGTATACTTATAAAATCGATTTTATTGTCAATGATCAATGGCAAACTCAAGCTTTAAAACTTTTTAAAATTTTTGCTTACTTTCTATGATATATTTTATTTTTTGTATTTAAATTTCAATTTTATTAAATCTTGTGTTTTTAATGTGTTTTTTAATACATACCATCAATACAAAACTTATGTAGCATATATTGAAAAGATTATAAAAATAAATAAAAAATTAGTTCAATAGTATCACTTGATCGAAAAAGTAGATGCTGAATCAGCTAAACTTATACCAAAATCGACTACGATTCAGTGCTGAATCGGTACCGAAATCTGTCCAAAAATGCGACGCTGAATCTGCACAGACGCATCCCGAATTTAGAACCGATGTAAGATGAAAAAAAATTATACCCGAAAATTATTTATGATACTTATACATACGAATTTTGGCTTTAAATGAGCGTCACTATTTTAGACAGATTTCAAAGCGATCCACGTTCAAATTTTACAAGATATCCTGCAATCATCATTCATTTTTTATAAAAAAAAAAGAAAGAAATAATGAATCGGAAGTAGCGAGGCGAAAGATTCCTTTCTATCAACCATCAGAATTCATCAATCTTTACGCATTAACATCTTTCAATTCAATTACTCCATCCTCTACCTCAACATCAACTACATAAAACTATTCCTCCAGAACCCGACGTCGGAATGCCGATGGCCGAGGCACGAAAGTACTTCAGGCAGCTAATATCCGCGGTCGAGTACCTCCACAGCCGAGGCGTCGCTCACCGGGACCTCAAGCCCGAAAATCTACTACTCGACTCCAACGACAACCTCAAGGTTTCCGACTTCGGCCTGGCCACAGTCTACCGATTACGCGGCAAGGAGCGCTGCTTGGACAAAAGATGCGGCACTCTGCCCTACGTCGCTCCCGAAGTCCTCGAGCGACCTTATAACGCTGAGCCTGCTGATATCTGGTCCTGTGGGATAATACTGGTAGCTTTATTAGCGGGAGGTAACGAGCGTGGTTGCTTTTATGAGCTTAACTCGGCCGCGATTAAAAGATCACGATTTTTCAGTCGTTTGTTTTCAGAGCTACCGTGGGACCAGGCGGCTGATAACTGTCCGGAGTACTTGGCGTGGATCACCAATGATTGCCAGCACCTGACGCCGTGGAAGAAGCTGGACAAGCTGTCGATGAGCTTTGCGGGGAAGATATTGATGCACGAGCCGACGAGAAGGGCTACGATTGCCTATATTAAGAGACATAGTTGGTATAATGTTGGATTTGATTCAGGTAAATTGACATGTTTATTGGAAGTTTTATATTTTGCTTCAAACTGTAGGGTGTTTTTCGTTCGTGGAACTGTCTTTGCAGCAGCTAGTTTTTTCTCTAACTTTTCCAAAAATTTCATTTAAAAGAGTTAAAATGGATTCATATGTAATATTTTTTAGGTGTGGATGATGTAGATAGTATAAAATTAAACAGAGTCAAGGAGCAAGCTTTTTGTTTTTCACAACCAGAATTACCACCTGTAGGAATTAATAATTTAACAAATATGAAGTTGGAAGATAGAACAGGATTATCGTTTTCACAACCTGCGTGCGTTGAAAATTTATTGGTGTCTAGCCAATTACAAGCTGCCTGCACTCAAGCAACTCAAGCAAGCCAGGTAGTATGATTGTTAATAAATTTGATTTATTTATACTTTTCAAGTATTATTAATAAAAACAATTTTTTTAGAATACATTCCAAAATCTTGCTAAGCGTATGACGCGATTTTCTGCCGCAACAACTTGCGAGGAGGCTGTAAAGATCATAACCGATTGTATGAAAAAGAAGAACTATAATTATAGAGTGAATGATTTTGGAACTGTAAGTACATTTCATTTCATATATTCTTTTGAAAAAATTATTATGTTTGATGAATTTTATGTGAGAAAGTTGCAAAACACAATGAAAAAGTAAATTTAAAGAAAGACTGATATATAGAAACAAAATTTTATCAAAAAATTCAAATATCAAGATATTTTATAAAAATACATTTAAAATAATGAATAAAAAAGCATGTTAAAAGATATTAAAATAATAATTTAGAAATTAAGAAACGTAATTATAAATTAAAAAAATAAAAAAAAAATTTAAGCTTAAAGTAATTAATTACTTTTTTTCAGATTACTATTACTACAGTTGATAAAAGGAAAATGCCTTTAATATTCAAAATTAATATTATTGATATGGATAACAAGACTTTAGTGGATTTCCGCCTTTCAAAAGGATGTGGAATTGAATTTAAAAAAGAATTTGTAAATATCAAAACTTTTTTAAACGATATATTGCCCAAGCATCGATAATGTATAGTGTTATAATAAAAATTTTTATTAATTTATAAGTATTAAAATAACTTGTTGCTCGTACATATATTCACATCTATATTTTTTCCTAGCAAAAAGAAGTAAAAAGTTAAATATGTAATAATCACGATATCTTTAATGTACATCAAACTCATTTTTGCAAGTTTTTCACACGTTCATTTAGTGATGCAATATCCTTAGAAATAATTTCTAAATTGCCACCAAAATTCTTCTGCATTTCATCTAATAAAGTTGTATTTTTTGTCAATGCTCCGTTAATACTCTGCTGTAAATCTTCTAACTCCTTCAGTTGACTCACGAATTCCGCAGCTGCAAATAATGATTTTAATATATTTATTTTTATTCTAATTTTACCTGAGGAATTTGAAAATATAAGAATAATTTCTTACATAATTTAAGCAGAACTGAATGATTTTATTATCAATTTATATAAACAAGAATTCTGCTGTTAATCAAATTGAGAAATCTTTTTAAATAATAATAAAAACCTTGATAAATTTTAGAAATTGAAAACTCACAATGACCAAAAAATACGTTTGAAGAAGTTACGTTTGAGAAAACTAATTATAGTAAGGTTGCTACGAAAACGATGTTGTTTAAGATTTGGTCGCAAAAAACATTAAGTTTATCATACAATCGAAGTAATTTTGATCTTTGTAAATAAAAATATTAATTATATTCAATTTATTTCCGTAAAGGAACCAGAAAATTGCGTGTAATTTTTTCACCGAGAGCCAGATAAATAAAGCTATAACCATTTTTTCAGTATTTCTGTTAAAGCATGAATAAAAAAATATCACCTTTTCCGTGTAATCCACTTAATGATAACATTCTATCAATGACTTGTGGTAAGACTTGAGAGCAATTTTCAGTTTGCTTTACTATATCGTACATTTCCAAGATCTGAAAAAATTATTCAAAAAATATTTAAGAAATATTTAATGACAATATGTCTAAACATTTTACAGTAAATGTTGCTTTTTTATTTCTGGTTTAAAAACAATATAAAAAGAAATGCTCACCATTTTCTCGTTTTTCGAATCTTGAGCTGTCAAAGCTTTCTTCTGTATGACACTGTCCATTTTATGAATTAAAGAAGTTACCTTATTTTCTAAGATATCTAGTTGTGTACTGTTTAATAAACATGCATTTGCCATCAATTTTTCAATGGATTTTGTAAGGCCCTGTGTCCTTAATACCTGATAAGCAAATGTAATATAAGAGATTTTAAAAATCTTCCAAAAAGATTGATTTTTTTACCTAAAATATTAATTTACCTGAGAGCATTTGGTGGTACTATCATTTGTAACTCCAATTATATTTTCTAAATATCCAAGTCTTTTTTCAAGACTATTTATTCGTGCTAAATCTTGTACTTTTGCTTTATCCGGAATATAAATCATTTGATATTTTAACAGTCCTTGTTTATTTGACTCTTGTGCAGGAATCTGTTTATTTTGTGCACTAATTTCAGTATTAGTTTTTTGCTTAAAAATTTCTATTTGAGATTGTAGTTCTCTAAAATAACATAAAAATATATATTAATATAAAATGAAAAAGAAAATAAGATATTTACAATCGTACTTACTTAAAACGAATTTCTTGATTGTTTGAAATAGAAGTAATTGCATCTTCGCTTATTAATTTGTCTAGGTTCAAGGCAGCCAATTCTTTTCCTGTATTTTCTATTTGATAAATAATATCTGACAAAGATTCAGATTCTTCATTTTTCTTAGTATTTTCCTTCAAAATTTAAAATAATATAAATAAGCAAATTAATTTTATTTATGAATCTATATATGTGTACATAAATATTTCACAGTTTAAAAATATAAACGGTTTAATAAGAAGTAAAAATTAAATATTTGTTATCATTACTTTTACTGTTTTGAATTGATCCAACAATTCAGCAACTTCATATTTTAGTCTTTGATACCTTTGTAGAGGAGTTTCATCTTCATCATAGCAAGGTTTCCATTTTTCACTACTGTTAAAAAAAAATATAAAATTATAAAATATGTTTTAAATAGTTTTTGCTTTAAGTATAATATTAGAATTACTGCACATTTAAAAATAATTATGAAATAGATTTCTTATTTAAAAATTATGTTTCATATATTATCTTTTTAAAAAAAATTTAAAATCTTATTTTACGATGCATTTAATGCATCAACTTACCATAAAGTGTAGCCTATTTTCCTATTAGCTGAAATTGAGAAATCAACATCTCTAGAGCTAACTCGCTTGTCTTTAAATTTATTAAAGGCATCGTTAGCATTAACATAGATTTTTTCAACGGAATCACTATCCTCCTGGAAACATAATAGAAATAGTTTTATTTATTATTAAGATTTTTTCCTTAATTTTTGTATGTTAAATCAATTTATAATGAACTGGTAAGAGTTAAAAAATAATATTTACGATTATGTTAAACTTTAATATTTAAAGTGATGTTATAAATCTTTGTAATTAAGCATAATCATAGGGAATCATCATTTAATTCATGCAGTTATAAATATTAAAAAAACATAAATAATTAAAAAAATCTTTTTATATAAAAAAATAACATAATCAATTCGGTGGCCATTGAATAAACATTTCTATAAAAATAAAATATACAGACATACAATTTTTGAAGTACCTGCAAGTCTTGTAAATGTTCATTTTCTGCTTGGTCATCTGTTTCATAAATATCTGGTTGATCATAGGCCTACAATATCATAAGTTAAAAATAAATAATTATTATAAGTGAGTTAAAAAATTATAGAAAATTTGCATAAAAATACAAAATTTTATAAAAAAATTAATTTTTTTATTTTTGAGCCGTAAAGTTTAACTTTATGGATACGTACAAAAATCAATTTTACGGCACATAAACCTATTTTTACCGAGAATGAGAGATTTTTAGTACTTGTCTGCCAAATGCAACTTATCCTTGCTAAAAGTAGGTTTTTAAAAACAAGCTTTTATATGCAAACGCAAAATACCGCACATACTTTATTATATGTTAATTTCTAAGCTTGTATCAAAGCTTGAGCTTTCGATTTAGACTCATCCGGCTCAAACTTACCCCACGCGATTAAAATTGAGACGATGTTTAGCTAAATCGAACTTTGAGCTGACCAGTTAGGGAGCTTGCGATGCGCTCAAGAAATTATATTATAGTATCACATTTATTAATTGATAATGCGATAAAGTATTTTTTTTTTTTTTTTTTATGTTGGTTTTGGTCTGTTGGCAGTGCCTTAAGCCAGTATCTAATAAATTATTTATTTTATTACTAATTTAACTAAAACCGCTGCAGTCGCGCAATATATACTGTTCGAAATCGTGTATTTTGTAAAGAATAAGTATTGAATGTAAAAAAAACAAATACAATTTGATTTTTCTCGTGAATAATTAGATAAGTTTAGAACGATAAATCTTTACTGAATGCGATCGTGATACGAAAAAATTAGCATTTCATAAATTTATTCATTAAAATCATAATTTATGTGATAATATAGTCACATTTTCAAATATTATCAAAGCTTTAATTAAAAGAAATAGATAATTTCAACTTTATTATAAATAAAGTTTAAAAGAAATCTAAAATACAACTTTCAGGTGAAGTCTCATCTTCACAGATATTTTTGGGTGAATACCAATGCATAAATCATATATTTTTATAGAAATATTATATTTCATCTTTAAGATTTGCTTTGAAATTTTGCTGGTACTTGTAAATAATGGATCAACAATTTGTTTATCAATTCTATATTGTATTGAATCAAAATCTAAATTTAATAGTCAAAATAACAGATATTAAAAATTTAATTATTAAATTATTTATAGTAGATATCAGTTTCCATATTCATCTTAATTTATGTATTTTATAAATTTTAATGTAAATGAATTCGAGTACTTTGATTAATCATATCAATATTTACTAAAGAAATAGTCATCTTTTAATTTATTATTTTACACTCTTGTGATTACATGTCATAATAGTAGTTTCTTTATTAGTAATTATTAATTAAAATTTTATATACTTATTTTGGATTTTATATAAAAGTATTTGTATAAGAAATAACATATTGCGTACCAACGTACTTACTACTATTGCGTTCCCTACTTAATTTTTTAATCTACAACTCTTATAAAAAATTAGTATATATATAAGAGGAAAAATGGTCATCAATGAATAGGTGTTGAATAGAATAACAATAATATGCCTATATTTTAAAGATCTTTCTACCTTCTTGTTTAAGGCTACACACAATAAGAACAAACAATTTTTTAATAAAAGCATTCATAGTATTAAGAAAGTCAGATGAAAAACATTAAATTGAAAGTATAAGAACCCTTAATATACTTATTAGCTTATTTTATTAAAGAACATTATTTTCTGCTAAAATCATTTTTTATATGAAAATTATTAATCAAGTATTTTATTTTTACTATGAAAGATTTGCAGCTATTCAGAAGTGATTCATTTTTAAAGATAAACAAAGATTTGTTGAATACGTAATAAATTTGGGTACACTAAATACTTCTCTAGTAATTGTATATTAAATTAGTATAAAAATATAAGCCTTATGTTGTAGAATAATAAATGTTTAGCCAAATCTTCTTATTGGCATGTTGACATTCATATGTAAGAACCTAATATCAATAAAACATTTACTTTGGTTTCATATAAAATAGAATCTGGATTACTTACAATTCCTGGTAGGTCAGCATACTTTGGATCAATCATTATTAACAAATTATTGAAATACTGTATTGCACAACATTAAATTTTGTATATAAGGTGAAATTTGTATAATTTAAATATGTATATAAAAAAAGATCGATAATAACACTGTACAATTATAAATCGAACAATAAATCACAGAAATATAGGTTATAAATATAAACTAGGATATAGCATAATGACACTCTGCAAGTTAACGAAGACCATCTGATTGATACAGCGGACTCTGCATTACCTTATGAGTATTGGAATACTTTACATGAGTCAGTAAGACACTACAGTATACAAACTGCGAGAGTTAGATAAAGACGGCTATAGTCGAAACGGATGTACAGTTTCGTACAACGGTACAACTCACTATAGTTGAAAGGACTATAAAGGCTCCTTCACAATAAAAAGAATATGACACTCCAAATCGAGCGATAAATTTTTTTTATATTTTTGTTTTTTTGAATTAGTTTTGCTCAATATTTTTATTTGAATTAAAAGAATAACTCGTTCTGCCAGTGTGGAAAAACTGTATAGAAGGTGTGAAGCCTGACGACTTCTATTTCAGCGTTCCGTAAGTTATGCACATAAGCGCGAGATTTAAACGCAAGTATACTTATAATAGATCCACTGTGAAAATAGATTTTTGACGTTAAAAACTGTTCGTATAAAAAAAATCGTTTTGGGGGTAAATAATAGTTGCTTTTTGTCAACTAGACTATAATAAAACGTAATTTATTCGGAAACTACTACACGATGCTATTAAAACTATTTGGTGTGCAAATTACCATTTGATAGCACCACGGAAATGACTGCTAGCTTTAATTTCCATTTTCCAGAATTGAAAAATATTAATCTGGTCAAAAGTTATCGCAGTTTGAATTTAAGCAACGGAATTTTAAGGCGACTTCGGAATGTAGGTTATAGGTTCCATTTCGTAGTTTGCAAATTACACTTTCAGTTAATAATATTCTTTGGATTTTTTAATCTTCCCCCATTCTTTGAAGATAGAAGAACGGGGGAAAACTTAAAAGTCGAAAGAGTTTTATAAACGGAAAGTGTAATCTATAATCTACGAATTAGAACCTAACGTAATCTCCGAGGTTGCCTACGGAAAATACCGAATTTAGGTGATATTTTGTTGTTTTAATTCAAACTTCCATAACTTTCTTTGGACCAGATTAATATTCTTTAATTCTGAAAAAAGAAAATCAAACCTTGCTCTCTCTAGCTTTATTTTCTTTCTTAAAACTTAAGATAAGACTCTTGTAAACCAAATTATTTGAGTGTAAAGTAGAAATTATAAAAAAATGTATCACGGTAATGACATCCACGGTAATGATATTTTCCCACTAAATCTTATATTACAACGCGAGCTTAATAAATAGACAAATTCCCTCTCGTACACTTATTTAAATTTACGTTTTCAACGTTTTTACTTCATTTAGGTAATAAATAATATTTTCTTACCACGTTATTTCTAGGTCCACGGTAATTAAAACATCATTTACAAGGAAGTACACTTCATCTCATTTCTGGATACAGACTGTATCCAGGAACTGTATTGAATTTTTATACAAACTGGACAAACCTTTTTCACTTGGGTGTTTAAAGTTTTTATTGTACAC
>JAPYZB010000240.1:0-25845 GCA_030522745.1 Eupelmus kiefferi | reverse complement strand
GAGACAGCAGTGTCATTACAAATACGCTGAAGAACCGCCTTTTTATTATGCTCGGGTGGTCCCTAAAAAAGATAAAGAAATTTTGAGTATAAATTTAAAATAGTATAAATGATGAAAGTGTCTTATAAGGTGCTTAAAATAAGTTTTATTTAATTAAAGGTAGTTGTTTGAGTTTAATTTAAAGGTTTTAATTTAGTGGCATTTTCTTGGCATGCTTAAGAAAGTAATATTATTAGTTTAAACAAATTAATTATCTTATTTTAATTTATGTAAATAAGTATTTTTTTAATTCAGCCTACAGTCACGCGGTAAATAAAAAAACAATTTTTCATATACTTGATATTTTATATATATGTATTATAATTTAAAAATATTTATTTTAATTGAACCAGTCATTACAGATTATTATTAAAAAATAACATCATTTTAATTAATTAAATGATAATAAAACAATATATAGTATCATTCTACATTGACGTAAAAAAAATGCAGTCATATCTATACAGTTTAAAAATCTTTATATTTTTACTACATATTAAGATTGCTAGATATAAAAATAACTGAAAAATCATTTGATTAGATAACAAACTTAAAAAATCGGGGGAAAATGTCTAAATACTGTTTTTAAAATATAAAAAAATAAATCTCTTTTCTAAATTTATCACAAAAGGAGTCTATATTGCTAAATTACATATAAACAGTAAATGTCTTGCCAAGTTTAGAAACTAAAAGAGAGAGAGCTATTTATATAATAGTTAACAATGCTTTTATTCAAATTTAGTAAATGTTCAAAAATTTCTTATTGAATTAGTAAATATATTTAGAATCTAAAGAAAGGTTTATTAATAAAGTGGTTATGAAAAAAATTGTGCATCCTAAAATTAAGATTGAATTGAAAATCAATAATCTAAATTTTTAGTACCAATGGAGCAAATGTCGTTTATTTCCTATTTTATTTATTTACGTGAAAATTAAATTAATTGAATTTTTCATATAACGGAAATTAAAGTTTAATTTATTTTTAGAAATTATTGCAAACACTTATTATGTCTGTTCTTTTCAAATTCAAAATTGAATTTTGAGTCTACTCTGCAGCATATCAGGGCTTTAATTAAAAGTTTATTATGTAAATGAAATTGTAAATTCATTATATACTTCCCTATATTATTGACTATTTCATACATAACTTAAAATATTGATTTTATACGTTTTGACTGATTAAAATTCATCCAATCTGTTTCGGAGCAGAAAATTCAAAATTTATAGCCGGAGTATAAAGGAAACATTAAAAGCTGCCAGATTAAAAATCGTAAGCAGCGTCATAACGAAACGTCATCGTCAAAAGATAAAAACGAAGACTATTAAAATTCATGTAAAGCATCCCACGCCAAGCAGAACGTTACGAAACGTCGAGGGCGCAGAGGAAACCGGAAAAATCAGTTCCCATGATAAAAAATGCCTTGGAAGCGTAAACAAAAATCCGTGCCTCGAGGAAAAAAGTAAACAGCCCCGTGTAATCCAATAAACCCCGAAAAATGCTCATTTTTCTCCAAGACATATATCCTCAGGGCACAGGTAGCTGAGTCACAAAGAAATGTAGTAGGATATAGATATATATGTGTGCGGCAGGCCGGAGGGGACTATAAGTATATAATGGCAATGTGTAGGACTCAAGCACACGAGGAATTCGATTAATCGAAGCGGGGGAATGTCGGCCACCGCGCGGCTCGTCGGCCCCATCGCGACTTTACTTTATATATACAGCAGAGCAGCCGCAGAGTTTAATGGCGGGGAGAAATTCGAAGGAATCTCGCTTTACAGTGTCTGTATATATGTATGGGCTGTCCCGATGAGAGGCTGGACGATGAAATCGAAGATTTAAGGGATCTTTTACAATTATATTTTTTTTTCGATTTTCTGCTTGGGATTTTTAATTTTTGAATGTCTGGAGCATGGAAACGAAATTTTTAGAAAATACGAATTTCTTTCGAAATGTATACAACATTTTTATTATTGTTATTTATTTTGATTCTGTAATCTTTAACAGATTTAAAGACTTATTGGTTTTAAGATGATTGAGTTGTAACACATACTTTTTTATTCATCAAATTTTATATAGAGAGAATCGTACAAAATTGTGTACAAAATATTTTTTTGCGAAACTTTAGAAGACAGTATTTAATTAAATTCTTTCGCTTGAGAGCTTTTTATTATAATATATCATATACGTAAAAGCAGTGAAGTTTTAATGACTAGTCTTAAAATGTAGACAATCAATCAATTTAAAATTTTGCGAGAAAATCATTATATAGATAAATTAATATAAAATACTGTATGTTCAGTATACCAAATTATATTATGGAATTTCGTACATTTGAATTTAAATACCGCAGTTTCTAAACTTTGTTCTGCAGTGTACGTTCCATTGCAGAGCGGGCTTGCGGCAGGTTAACACACACGTGCGTCAAACAAAGACGGAAAGTAGGAGTAAAACAGAGAGAGAGAGAAGCCCAGCAATCCGGCGCAGTCATTCGTGCTCTGCTCCGAAACGTCTCTAACGAAATTTCCATATTCTCTAGTATACGCATAGATATATATAGATTCAAACACAAAGCAGTTGGAGCGCTGCGATTTAACCGTTCTAAATTTACATTTAACAGGCAAAAGCGCAGGTACGAAAAACCAAAATTAGAAATCGAAGAATCGAACACGCCATTCATCACTCGCAGATAAACAGCCCTCACCAGCTCTTTCAAGTATAAATAAAAACGACAAACACGCGGGTAGAGGTTATCCTCGTCCAGCAGCGAGGCGGAGCAAAAAGAAAATGTGAAGAAAAAAAAATAAAGGCTCGAATAAAGAGCAGCAGCTTACCTGCTGAGCGGCGAGCGCCATACGTAGAGGCTGGCGACGTAGACGACGGAGAGGACGAGGCAGCCGAGGACGCCGGAGACGCAGGGAAAGCCGTCTTGGCTTCCGCTGCTACGCCCTGTCAGCTCCATCGCTCCATAACAGCCGCTGCGCTCTCAGCTCTCTTTCTCTCTCTGAGCGGCCGTGATCCTTTATTTCTCTGCGGCGCATACACGCAGAGTCAAGTGTACGTGTATATAGTTCAGCGCTGGCGCGGGCGCAGTATTTCTTCGCTCCTTTCTCGACTCCGAAATTCTCTCGACGCCGCGTTTCGGAGAAACGAGGGGAACGCGCGGAACCGCGTGGAGCGCTGCAAGTGTGTGTTGGAGAATTCGAACGTGCGCGCGCGCGCGAGCGATGACGTAGGGATTAAATCGAAATCTAATCATCTGTTATCTGCCCACGCTCCCTCTCTCTCTCTTCGCGCGTATACTGCGCTGCTGGCCGCGCGCAGCCAGCTCTCTCGTTATCGCTGTTTATAGAGATTAAGCGAGAGAGAGAGAGAGAGAGAGAGCGAGCTGCTGCTGGGGCCTTTTAAATCGCGCATCCTGCCCCCTCTCCGCCCTCGGCTTTATTATTATTCGCGCGAGTCGTCCGTGTCGATATTGTAAAGGGCGCTCGTAGAATCTCGTCTTTTGTCCGCTCTCTCTTACCTTGTGTATCGTAAAGCCCGAAACATGAGCGCGAGGCGGCAGTCTGGCTTTTCATAGCTAGAGAGAGGGAGAGCGGCGAGAAAAAAAGGAAGAGTAAGAAGAAGAGCGAGCCCGGGCATCGCGAGAGACAAAAGGCTAGGAGCGCGCGGGGGATTATGGCATTACATGATGCAGGCGCCGCGCGCGCATCGCTGCTGCTGCACGTCTATTAAATCGCGAGGGGGGTGGGAAGAGGGGGTAGCCATCGCATCTTGGCGGCTGTATGTATACTCGCGAAAAAGCGTGAAAGCCGGAGCGCGGCTATCTGTCTCTCTGTGCTCCGAAATCTCTAGGTAGCGGCTGTATACACACTTGTAAAATAAAGCGAGCCTCTGCGTGTGCATTATGTAGATGTATAGTCGTGTGTATGTATCGGCAGAGCAGCGACGCGTAGCGCCGGCAGCGCGAACGACTGCCTCAATAGCGTAGAGTAGCCGCTCTCTCACGAGAGAGAGAGAGAGAGAGAGCCCGATATATCAGCTCGTTAAAGAGTGCGCTGGTAGAGAGTAGCATAAAAGCCTCGTGTATATACGTGTGTAAGCGTGTATAGACGGCGAGCGAGTAGAGAGCTCGGTCTCACGGTCCGCATCTGCGCACACATGGCCCGCTGAGTGAGCAGAGAGCCGCATAGCCAGTCAGAGCGTGCAAGTTAGTGTACAGCGGCGGCAGCAGCAGCGCTGTCTAAAAGCTAGAGTACGTCGAGTCGAGAGCTCAGCAGCAGCAGCAGCAGCGAGAGAGAGAGAGAGAGATCGAGGCGGGGGGCAGCACCGTCAATGAGTCGCTGGTGTGCGGCGTTGTGGGCGCTTGTAGCAACACTGAACACACTTTGGTGACTCGAGAGAGAGAGCGAGTCGAGAAGATGGCCGCTGCTCGCGATCGACTACTCGCTCTGGAACGTAGTGCGTGCGTCGCCATTGTGCGTGCTGCTGCTGGTGCCCGCGGAGCCTAGTGCTCCCTCAAAGAGAGAGAGACAGAGAGAGACAGAGAGAGCGTGCGTGGGATCAAGGCGCTCCCTCCGCGTCCTCCTCGTGTCGTCTCAGCGCAGCGAGGAAAGGACACACAAGAAAGTTAGCACAGCAGCAGCAGCAGCAGCAGCAGCGGCAGCCGCTGCAGAGCGCGATTGCGTGCAGCGCCTAGGAGTTGGCACGCGCGCGCCCGCAGCGAGCGTCTGCGCTGTTTCTCTCTGTCTCGTCGCGCGCGCGGTGTCTCTGCAGAGCAGCGACTCCGTCTGTCCGTTCTTCTGTCTCGTCGCGCGCGCAGTGTGCCCGTAAGCGCCGCGCTGCGCCCAGCAGTCTCAAGGACGGAGAGGACCGCCAGGTTGAAGGAGGCCTGCCCAGGAGCGGAGACGACTGTCCACTCCTTGGGCGAGGAGGAGGAGCAGCCGCCGCTTAGGCCAAGCAGATAGCAGAGGCTCATCGCCGAGAGAGTCTCGCTCTCTCTCTCGCTGAAAGCATAGCCCGACATCATCGCGACGTGTGTTGTTCTGCGTGTGTGCGTGTGTTGCGGGGCCGTCTGTGCGCGTGACTCCTGCCAGTCTCTGAGAAATCGACGTCGTCGCCGTCGCCGTCGTCGTCGTTGCGTTTTCGCTTTCTCGGATAAGAAACGGGGGGGGCCGAGCAGTGTGCAAGCAGTGTGTGTCCGTGTGCTGCAGTCCGTCTGTGTATCTATAGTATACATACATACATACATACATACTACATTATACGTCTAGCTATATAATTAAGTAAAGATGCCGAGCGCCTCGTTCACGTCGTCGCGCAGCTACGTCAGGCGGTCCAGGCGGAAAGGAGCCAACAGGATCCCCCTGCCCTCGAGGACGAGTTCGGGTAAGACAGATATATTCATTCTCCTTTATTCTCCCCCTTTTTCTCCATCAGTGTGTCTGCTGCTGCTGTGTGTGCAAGCGAGAGAGAGAGCGAGGCTGTCCGTGCATAGCGGCTTGGCTCTTTCGCTCTCTCTCTTTCTGGCGTTAGCGTGTTTCGGGCATTCTCTTTTCTCTCTCTCTCCTCGTCGTGGGAACGCGAGAACGGAGAAAAACGACAGCGGGGCTCATCCGCGGGGAGTGTCCGGGTTAACGAGCGGCCCGCACACGAGGCTTCCGATATCGATTCCAGGGAAAGATTCTGCTAGCTATCTCTCTCTCCCTTTGTGTAGTGTACGTATCCCCCCTTGAGTCTCTCTCTCGCTTGCTCCGTCCTTCTCCCTCTCGCTCTCTCTCTCTCGTCTATCCCGTATATCGGGCCGTACCCGTACGAGTGCGCGCGCGTGTATATGTGAGAGCAGCCGTGCACGTCTGTATGCGCGCGTATGCTAGCCGTGTGTATTACGGATGCGTGTTTTTGCTCCCGTCGACGACGTTGAGCTCCGCTTTTCCTCGGACGCCTACTCGCTCTCTGGCCTCGAAATACGATTACGTGCTCCTCTCTCTCTCTCTCTCTCTCTCTCTCGATTTTCGTTTAGAGCAGCAGCTCTATTATACTCTCTTGAGTACGGCTGCACGCTGCTGATGTACTTGCGCGCAAGTGCAACCCTGTATCTCTCTTGCCTCTCCTCCTCTCTTTTAATAAGTATACATACATACGTATCTCTCTCTCTCTGCTCGCTCGGTGCACCGCCAAAGCGAGACGTAAGTACGTACGTACGTGCATGCATTATGCACGTACGCGTATATAGAGAGGGAGAGCTGTGCAAAACGTACGGTGTTTTCTCTTTCCGTCTCTCGCGCAGCCGACTACTCGTGGGAACATCAAAGGGTTCTCCCTCTCTCTCTCTCTGTTACGGGCCTCGCAGAGAGACCTTTTTTTCTACCGAGGCGTGGACTCGCGCGCGCGCTACGCTACACGGCTCTCCGTTTCTTTCTCTCTCTCCCTCTCTCGGTCTAGCGCTCTGCCGACCTCTTTTGCACACTGTGCTGCTGCTGCTGCTCCTTTTTTTTGCGCGCTCTCCGCTCCTGATTATTTAGCCGTCGATAGCGGTGCGCCGGCCAAGGCGGCGTTTCGGCTCCGCTCCGAGAGAGCCTCGACTTTTCTCTCCTCTCTATATACCTATCAACTCTCGCAGACACATATCCACAGAGAGAGAGAGAGTGAGCAGAGGAGAGGAGAGAGGGCAAAAATCGAGACCTTTTTTTTCGATCGCCAAGCTTATGCTCTTCCCTCTCTCTCGCTCTCCCGTTTTTGTTCGCTTTATATATACACACTCGCGAGCTGAGCTCGCGCTCGCGCGCGCCTATACACAGATATATAGCCACCAGCCGAGAGCGATAGTCTAATGGACGTGTACGTCTATATATATGGAACGCACGCTCTCGGGACGCGATGATAGAGCGGCGGCTACACAGCTGTACAGCCCAGACGATACACTAGCCGACTCTCTTGACGAGTTAATTTAACGATTCGTTAATAACGCTTAAAGCCAGCTGCGGAATTTACTCCTAACGCAACGGGGAAAATCGGGAGAGCCCGGCTCTCTTGGTACGTGTCTGCCACCGCTGCCGCCTGCTGCGGGCAACGCGAGCGCCGCGTGAAAAGTGAAATTTCGTCATGAAAGTAGCTTTTCGATGATAAGCCAGTTTCGGCCTTTAATCTCTATCTCCTTCCCTTTCTCCCTCTCTCCCTCTCGCTCCTTCTCTCTCGGCCCGCATTTCGCACGCGTATGGCCGCTGCGGGGAAAACATGGCGAGAGATCGCGCAAAACGAAGATACATATACGCGAGAATCAGAGATGCCCCGTTGCGCGCGGCTCGACGTTTTTTTTTTAAAAGCCTCCATTTGGGGGAAATTTACAGTTGACGGCAGCGCGAGCGAGCGAGTTAACGCGCGCTCACCTGTCACGAACCCTGTATATATACGCTGCTCCGAAATGTACGCTGCTGGGCTTCTCGTGTTTTTTTTGTTCCTTTTGCTCGATTTCCGCGCGTGCATGATGCCTTCCTTTTTTTTCTGCGTTACGCTTCGACGCTGCATTATTAGTCCGCTGTGTTTCAGCGGTATTGATCCGGGGGGGAGGGGGGTCGCTTTTTTGCTTTTAATAATGCCCGATAGCCGAGTGTGTTGCACCATCGGTGCAACTGTTTGTAAAAATAGAAAGTTCGGCTCTCCGTGCACGCTGAATGATTAATGAATTTATTGTTGGGTTCTCCTGGAATTTCGTTTGTTCGCTCGGGCTCTCGTTGATGGCTTAAAAATGACGCGGTATATTGTTGGGTTTTTTAAATTATTTTTACGACTTAATGCGATTGAAGGAACGTCACTGGAGTATTATGAAGATGATAAAAGATTATGTCACCGAGTAAGAGAGGGGGAAATTTGTAGAGCCCAAATATCTGATTATATAGATAAAGATCACCAGATATTGATTATCCTCATCTAATTGCATTAATCCTGATAAGTTCTTTAAACATTAGTATTTTCCTGAATCACGTCAACTATCTTACCTACTGGTTTCTCTTGAATTTATTATGTACACATTGCTACAGTTCTAAAGTGCTTGTTTGTTATTAAGAATAATACTTACTCAACGCATATTTATGAAAATGATGTGAAAAATGTAATATTTCCTTTATTAATCTCACAAACTGATGAAATAAATCTTTATAATTACAGCAGAACCATGCGATTTGCCTTGTGTTGTATCGAATCAAATAGCCCCAGGTGGAGGAATTGGAAATGGAGGCAGAGGGTCATCTCCCAGCGTATCGGGAGTTGCTGCTCCATCGCCTTCTCCATCCCACTCTCACTCATCTCCATATGACCTTCGACGCAAGAGTCCACCGCATCCGGACCCAGCGCCAGGAACAAGTTCAGCCTTACCAACTGGTGGAACCAGTCTCACAGCTGCTCTTGGTTCATCTTCCCTCCCAGCCAGGAAGCGACCTAGAAGGACCTGTTCGTTGTCCACAGATGGTACGTTCTAATTTCAATTAACATAGTTTATGAATAACTGATTAAAAAAATTATGTAATCATAATTTAAATATTTTGTAAAGCTATAAAGTACGTTAAATTATAGTTGTTCTTATGAATAATAAATGAATAATAAATATTATCCTCTACACAATCAAATACTGATCATAATTACTTTTACTATTTATTGAATCTGAATTGCAGTTTTTTCTAATTAGTGAATTTAAGAATAAAGTCATAAACTTGAGTAAAATTATTGAATCTTTTGCTTTTTAAGGAACAAGTACAAATACAGCAGCCCACTATCTTCAGTATGAGCTACCTGATGAGGTGCTCCTGACCATCTTCAACTACCTAATGGAGCAAGACTTGTGCAGAGTGTCTCAGGTCTGCAAAAGATTTCAAGTCATAGCAAATGACACAGAGCTTTGGAAGTCCCTATACCAACAAGTTTACGAATATGACTTGCCTCTCTTCAACCCTGAACCTTGCAAGTTTGAATTTGTTTCGCCAGAAGAATCAGAGTATTCTAACCCCTGGAAAGAAAGCTTTAGGCAGCTTTATCGAGGTGTACATGTACGACTTGGATATCAGGATGTCAAACAAAAGGGAAGGAATTTGCCATACTTCAATACAATTGAGGCTGCCTTGATATACCTCGACGAATTCCGAAACAACAGCAGCTCATCCAACACCAATAGCAGTAGTAGCACTACCAGTCAGGGCAACTGCTGCGGTGGAGCTGGAGGTGGTGGAGGAAGTGGAGGAGGAGGTAATGATTTAGGATGATACATGTAAAAAATATTAGGTACGACTAATTTGTAAAGATAATAAAACGAAAAATGCTAAGAAATTTGTGATTCTTGATGTCAAAATTTACAAATTAGTGATTCAAAAGAAAAAGACTTGAGATTCACTTTATCAATTAAATATATTTTAGTTATCGCTTTAACCATTTTTATTATCTAACCTACAGGCGGAGGCGGAGGTGGAGGCTCCAATAATAATGCATCGCAGAGCAATACGGAAGAGCCGCCTCAACACCTGGTGTTCCTGCATGCGGGCACGTACCGCGGCGAGTTCGTTGTCGTAAACAGTGACGTAGCGCTGATCGGCGCAGCGCCCGGCAATGTAGCTGAATCCGTCATCCTCGAGCGTGAGAATGAGTCCACGGTGACATTCATTGAGGGCGCGAAGCGGGCCTACGCCGGTCACCTTACCCTAAAATTCACGCCCGATGCAGCGAGCACGGTTACGCACCACAAACATTACTGCCTCGAGGTTGGAGAGAACTGTAGCCCTACAATTGATCATTGTATCATAAGGAGCTCTAGCGTCGGTGAGTTCGGAGCGCTCAAAGCGCGCGCATGTATTTAGAATTCTCGAGTTTTTCACTTTCACTTTTTTTCATTCACGACACGTGTGAAGGAGGGGTGGATTTAATTATACTTCTTTTACTTTTTTTGCTCATTAAAGTGCATGAGTAATGTAGCAAATCACATACGAAAGGTACAAGCTGCGTATACACGTCGTGTGCAGTTTATGTATATGTGTGTGTTTGTTACTTTAATAAAATTATTGTGCTTCTTAACGTGATGCTTGAAAAAGGTGAAACATTTAAACAAAATCATTTGAGATAAGATTCATAGAACATTTTTTCAAGAATTATTATTAGATGTAAATATAGGATATGATGAGGAACAATGATTATTTAGCTGAAGCTCGGAAAACATAGATCTAATATCGCCACAATTTATCAATTCATTGACATTAGACCTTATAATTCGGCAATAAAAAGTTCGTCGACTGAGAGGAAAAGATTCTATTTCATTTTAGCACTAAATAAAGTAATAAGTCCGATTTGCGTTAAAAAAAAAAGTCATAAGGCAATTAAACACTTTAAAAAGTATCTACTCGTTCGAGCGCTAAGACATGTAATAACTCGGCCAAATGCTAAAAAATATTACTATTTATGAGCTTCTATTTTTATCATTTAATTTGAAAAATATTTTTATATTATACACTGTTAAATAAAAAAAATTAATTTAATAGTTTATTTTCAATTTAATTGTCTCAACTTCAATGATAGTCTAAAACCGGAGTTCTAGAATAATAACATTTCTTAGCGCTCGGTCTAGTTGCTTTTCTTAGCTTGATCGTATAGATACTTTTTTCTAAGCGCTTAACTGAGTTATGACTTTCCTTAGCGCTAAAATAAATTACAATGTTTTTCCTCTCAGTCGACGAGTTATGATATACAAAGATCATTGTAAAACACAAAAAATATTAATAACGTAGGTACTATATCGACGGTTGAGCCGAAGAACAGGCTTCTTCGCGTTTGGTTGAAAAATGAGGCTATTTCGTTTTTGATTGAAAATAGAGGCTATTTCACGTTTGGTTGAAAATAAATGCTATTTCGTAGCAAATTTTTTTTTTAATTTTGTAGTTGCAGCCGTGACAATGTTACTTCTTATCATAAACATTAATTAAAACATAAATAATAAAATAAAATAAAAAAATGTTTAATATTAATAATAATAACGTTTAAGGATATATAATAAACTTATTTATTATAATTTGTATTTGTAAGTAAATAATTTTTCATAAAATGAACGACGTTCGTTCGGGATTAATCCCTTTTCGAGCATTGATTTTAAATCTTATGTTTAATTTAGATAAGAAGCACATTGTCAGGGCTGCCACTACAACATTTTTAAAAAAAAATTTACTACGAAATAGCCTTTATTTTCAACCAAACGCGAAATAGCCTCTAATTTTAATCAAAAACGAAAAAGCCTCTTTTTTCAACCAAACGCGAACAAGCCTGTTCTTCGGCTCAACTGTCGATATACTACCTTCTATTAGGTCTCGCTTAATCATTATTATGGACTTTATTCTATTTTTAGAAGATTTTGTAGCATTTGAATATATATAAAGTTAAGAGATACGAGATAACACATACGTAAGCTGCACACAATTCGCATAATAGCATAAGCAATATACAACGCACACGCGGGTTGTATCTTCTTATGCTAGCTTGCCTGTACCTTTTGTATTTATTATTGTCCCAAGTCTAAATATTATAAACATTAATGAAAAATATTCAAATTCATAATATGTTTTGAATCAATAATATAGGAATTTGACATACTTGTATTATTAGTGTTTTAATACTTATAAGTATAAGTATTTTGTAATTTAAGAAGTCAAAGTGAGATTTTAATTTAAAAAAAAGGAGTTTTTATGATTATAAAAATGTAGAGAAAAAATATCTACAAAACTCGAAATCGTAGAAATTAGCAATTTTCGATATCGTATATCGAACATATCTTATTTGTTATAATAATCAAAAATTAAATATGTTATTTTTTTTTACTTATCTAACATATTTTTCACTATAATTTTTATTTTTATTACTAAAAACAGTTTTATTAAATAATACATAAAACTATATCTTGAGAATAGTGCCTTTCATATTCTTCATATACATTATTACAATTTGAACAAATTTAAACATGAAAGAAACATTTTCTTTCTATTATGAATTTGAATTAAATTATAATATTTCACCATGAGAAATGAAAAATAAAACAAATAAATAAATAAATTTTTACGTATATGAGAGAAAAAATTTTTTATTAAACTAATCTAGTGTTCATTTATTGGAAATGAAAAATATACTATAAATATTTAATATTATAACGTTAGCTTTTTACTAATTATTATTAATTTCATTCTAAGAATCATTTTTTATGTTTACATAAAACACTGTATATGCTAAATCCTAAGGCTATCTTCATTTTGAAAATTTCAGTTGGTGCCGCAGTATGTGTAGCTGGATTGGGTGCGAATCCAATCGTGAAAAACTGTGACATCTCTGACTGCGAGAACGTTGGTTTATACGTAACCGACTATGCGCAGGGCACGTACGAAGATAATGAAATCTCGCGTAATGCTCTGGCTGGCATATGGGTAAAAAATTTCGCTAATCCCATAATGCGACGGAACCATATACACCACGGTCGTGACGTTGGTATATTC
Organism: Eupelmus kiefferi; assembly: GCA_030522745.1. Lineage (NCBI taxonomy): Eukaryota > Metazoa > Arthropoda > Insecta > Hymenoptera > Eupelmidae > Eupelmus > Eupelmus kiefferi. The sequence continues at coordinate 13,296 of JAPYZB010000240.1, read as the reverse complement.
ACCTTTGACAACGGTTTGGGATACTTTGAGGCCAACGACATTCACAACAATCGCATTGCGGGATTTGAAGTGAAGGCTGGTGCCAATCCAACAGTGGTTCACTGCGAAATTCACCATGGCCAGACTGGCGGCATTTACGTGCACGAGACCGGTATGGGCCAGTTTATCGATAACAAAATCCATTCAAATAATTTCGCTGGCGTTTGGATCACCTCTAACTCGAACCCCACGATTCGCCGAAACGAGATTTACAACGGACACCAGGGCGGAGTTTACATCTTTGGTGAGGGTAGAGGGCTGATTGAACATAACGATATTTATGGAAACGCGCTGGCTGGTATTCAAATCAGGACGAACTCGGATCCAATTGTACGGCACAACAAAATTCACCACGGTCAACATGGTGGAATCTACGTACATGAAAAGGGTCAAGGTTTGATTGAGGAGAATGAGGTATTTGCCAACACACTCGCCGGCGTATGGATAACAACTGGCTCGACACCGGTGCTGCGGAGAAACAGGATTCACAGTGGCAAGCAAGTAGGCGTATATTTTTACGATAACGGACACGGCAAGCTAGAGGACAACGATATTTTTAATCATCTATATTCGGGAGTACAAATAAGGTATGCCAAATCATGATATTGGATGAAATCGATAATAAGTAATTTCCCTAAAAATCTTTTTTTTTCCTAAGTTAAGAATTCATATTTATAGTCATAATACTGTCAACATTATTTTATAATATCAATATAATCATTTTTTTATAATATAATAATTATTTATCTTACAAAACAAGAATACCTGTAGAATCAACAGAATTATAATACATCTGTTTTTAAGAAGGGAGCTTTCCATCAACGATAATGAATTCTTTTTAACTCTTAGAGGGCCGGGATGACGCCTTGAGGCGTCATTCCAATGACTCGCCGACATTTGGCAATAGGTAGTTTGATCAAAAGCGGGGGACTTTTTTCCTCAATTCTATGGAGATACTGGCATCTCAAATCCCGGCCTTTTAAGGGTTAAGCGTATTCATTCGCGTAATTAATCGAGTGCGCCCTCTTATATTTTTCTGGGATAGTTTTATTCATTTTTCAGCAATTTTGAATTATAATTTAATGTATTAGAAATCTGAATTAAAGTATTAGAAAAAAATCAAATGACTTCAATAATTCTGTTCGTTCGTTTATTTATTTTTTTTTATTTAAAGATAAATAAGCACTTTAAAAAGTATATACAAATATTTGATTCAAATACGACATGAATATTGCTTTATTTTTTTAGGACTGGAAGCAACCCTGTTATTAAAGGTAATAAAATATGGGGTGGCCAAAATGGTGGTGTTTTAGTTTATAATAGCGGTTTAGGTTTACTTGAACAAAATGAAATTTTCGATAATGCAATGGCTGGAGTTTGGATAAAAACTGACAGTAATCCAACTTTGAAACGAAATAAGATATTCGATGGTCGTGATGGAGGTATCTGCATATTCAATGGTGGTAAAGGTAAAAATCTTATATATTAATATGTACTCCAAATTTTTGTTTTCTATAAACCGCTTATAATTCTAATATATTGGACTTTCAGGTGTTTTAGAAGAAAATGATATATTTAGGAATGCGCAAGCTGGAGTACTCATATCGACGCAATCGCATCCGGTGCTAAGAAGGAACCGAATTTTTGACGGTCTGGCAGCAGGTGTCGAAATAACGAACAATGCCACTGCCACTTTAGAATTTAATCAAATCTTTCACAATAGGTTCGGTGGGTTGTGCTTAGCGAGTGGAGTACAACCTACAATACGAGGTAAATAATAAAATAGTTTTTATATTTTTATTAAATTAATTATACTTATCTTTTATTTTGTAAAATAAACATTCTAATTTCCTTTCTCATAACAGGTAACAAAATTTTCGATAATCAAGATGCAGTTGAGAAAGCTGTAGGCAATGGACAGTGCCTATATAAAATATCGTCTTACACGTCATTTCCAATGCACGACTTTTATCGCTGTCAAACATGTAATACTACTGATCGAAATGCTATTTGCGTCAATTGTATAAAAACTTGTCACGCTGGTCATGATGTGGAATTCATTCGACACGATAGGTAAAAAATTATTTTTTTTTTTCAAATCACTATTGTACTTATTCATTATATAATTTTTTGTAATGTAAAACATAAATAATTTTCTACTTTGATTGTAAGTATAAAGAATTTTAATTCAAAGCTCTTATGATTGTTACTTTAATGTTGCAAAAATAATAACAATCTTACATTTTTATTTGATTATTGATAATTCGCATTTTAATTGTCAATCATGTAAATGCTTTTTTATCATTTTATAAAAAAAAGTGATAGCAAAACTTGGAAATCTTTCAAGGTCATGTGAATGTGAATGAATAAGTTCAAAAATGCTTTGTGCATTTATAAAAAAAGGCCTTTAAAAAATAAAAAACTTATTTAAATTATGAATCATAAATTTCGTCATTCGTATGAAATACGAATTTTCTCGGGATATTTTTCGACCGAGCAAAGGTAGTAAGTCGGGGATGATAAATTTTCGCTTTATGCCATAGTATTGAATTTGATTTTTTACCGTAAGAGTCGAACAACGATGGTTAAAGTTGTTATTTTGAGGTTAGGTTAATCGAAAATTATATTTAAATAGAATCTGTATAAATAAATAAACTAAATTAGTATAAAATAGGCTTGTAAAATAATTTAATGAACAAAAAAAAATCAGTATAATAGACACTTATAATAATTTCTTAATTTGCAGATTTTTCTGCGACTGTGGAGCTGGAACTCTGAGCAATCAGTGCCAGCTGCAGGGTGAGCCAACGCAAGATACGGACACACTCTACGACAGTGCCGCCCCTATGGAGTCACACACACTCATGGTCAACTAGGATCTAACTTAAAGAAAAAAATCTCACCTCTGCCCTCGTACGAGTCATCGCGCGTAAGTCCGTTGCGTTATGATAAAAAAATTAATGAAAACGGCGCCGCGCGCTATTGCAGAGCTTTTCGCCGACTTCCCGACGTACAGAGTGTTTCAAGACACGTGCGCTTTCAGATCGAAGGGTTCTGCGATGCGCGCGAAAAAAAGACGGAAAGCTATTATGTATACATAGTGAAGAACGCGTAAAAAAGAAGCGATAGTTAAACGAATAATGGTATAAATGGAAGAGAGAAAACTATGAAGGGTAGTAGTAGTCGTTCTCTTGCTGAATAAAAGTAAAGTGAATTAATCAAATTATCGTGTACTGAGATATACGAGGAAATAGAGATTTGATCGTCGAACGTGCGCGCGCACCCCCGCGTATACCATAAGCAAGAAAGAGAGGGATGACTTTTCTTCTTCTTATTCTTCTGCCGCGGAATCTCCGAAACGACTGCGAAGATGAACAGGATTTAGAATGGTGATAATGAAGACTTTTAATATGTACAGACAAAACTCAATGTATTCGTTGTACAATTGAAACCGATCGATTATTTTAAGATTTAATAATTATGATAACGGCAATTCGATCCTCTTATTAAAATAATGCTAAAAGCGTCTTAGTGTGGCGTGGATTTCAAGGGAGGAGAATGGAGAGTAAGAAAAATTATGTGTATTAATCGCAAGACACATACACATTCATTCGTACTAGGTGCCACGTATGTAAATTTATGTGTAAGATAAAGAAAAACAAAATGGACTTTAAAAAGTAATAAGTGAATTGTATGGCTACGGACCTCTTACCCACGTGACCCAGAGTGATCGGTATAATAATATTAGAAATTTTTGTGCGCTATTAAACGTGGATAGAGGAAAATTTCATGCTGAATAACGCGTGATAAAAATCGAAATACGGTAACTCAAATTTTCAGAACGTGATTATATGCTGTCGCGGCAGATATATGAATTATGAATGGAAGAGCGGAAGCTGTCAAATTTTTAAAACGCAAAAATGTGATATACGTACTCCATGTAATCAGAAATAATGTTGAGAAAATCAAAAAAAAAAAATTATTGCAATGTCGATATTATTATTGAAGTACAACGGATTGTTTTTTATTAACAGTGAGGAAATTTGGAGTTTCCTATAAATATCACGGTTTCTCGGTTCTACCCTGCGCGTCATGAAATGTGATGGTCCTAAGCTGCCTAAAAGGGCAAAGTGCATAATAAGAAGATGGCGATGAGATAATTAAAAAAAAAAATAAATATTTAAAGTATATTATCGAGATATACACACGATCGTGTTTACCAGTGACAAAAAAATAAATGAAACTAAAGTTTAAAAAAAATGTATTGAAGATACTGTCCAAGGAACAGTTTTTAAGATAATTCCGCGCTCTTAAAGTAAATCGATCCCCTTTTTTTAAAAAAAATAAAATAATTACGTTAGTGGTAATGTCTAATCATATTATAAACCGTTAAAATGGAATAAATAAAAACATATTTCGAGAACGATTAAATTTTCTCGTATGACGGAAGCGCCTATAATGTGTTAAGCGATGATAATTTTTAAGTCACAGCCAATTTCAATGTCGCGGACGGAATGACACAAGAAAAGTAATATTACGAAAATAAACTAAAATTTAAGTAGAGTCAGAAGAATTGAAATTGTCGATGGTACAGACGTTATCGTTTTGCGTACTTTAGTCTCTCCTCTCTTTCTTTCCTACCAGCAAGCAGTTTTGCAGTCCTTTATATACATCACAATTATACGTAGAAGCCCCCATTTTGTAATACCCTTCCTTTTACCCCTTATACAAGCAAAATGAAAAAAATATAATAAAAAAAATCCAATCGGTGAAACGGCTCGCTGGCCAGGTGGGAATTGCCTTTGACCTTTCTTTGACCCAAGGTCCATAATCGAGTGTACTTGTAATAACTAAGTGTGCGCGCAGCAGCAGTGTCATATTATAAATAGTATAACTATATAAATCTATAGTATGATTTCTGGAAATATGTCGACAAGAAACGGAGAGAAATCAAAGGCGAAAGTTTATTTCTTTTTTTACGCCAAGTCGTGTAATAAAATAAAATCATTCTCAGAACTTTACCGGCAATGAAAAAAGAAATCAGGCTTCTATCCGAGTGATCCCTTCCCTCCGTTGTATTCGTTGTTTTCGTGTTTTAATGACGCAATTATTAGCAGGGGGTGGATGGCTTTTCTTATTTTCTTTGGAGAAACAAGCTATCGAATCATTATATAGTCTCTGCAGACAAATGCGTAACATTTTATTAACGAGATGTCTGGAAAGAAAATAATACTTGATGATAACTTTAAAAGATAGATAACAGATTCTATCTAGATTGTTTTGGAGTCAATAATTATTCGTTTTTAGGTTTTGCTAGAAATTTTTAGATTATCTAATTGTTAATAACTGTAATTATCATAGAAGATGATTATATTTCTACAATTTAATACTTTATTAAATTGTAGGAATACAATGTGCTACGTTTCCAGTATGAATTAAATTTCTAATTTTGTTTTTATTAAAAAAAAATATCTTACTAGGAGAGGCCCAGGTCATCAGATCATGGATTTGGTGAAACATTGGGATATGTTTTTCGATGTCAAAATTGATAAAAAAATCTGAAATTTCAAACCATTAAGCTTGAAAAACTCAAGTTATTGATATTTTTATTTTAATTTTAAGAAAATATTGAAATAAACTTTTTTTAAAATTTTTTTATCGAGTATAAAAGAAACTCATACTGGAAATAGTAAATAAAAACTTGTTTCTTCTAGTTTAATTTCATATATTTACAAATGCATACAAGTTTTAAAGGCTATATAAAGAAGATATAAAAAATAGCGTTTATTTCAATATTTCTTTAAAATAAAAAAACTAAAAACATCTATAACTTGAGTTTCTTTTTAAAAATATTAGAGTTTAAATTACAGATTTTTCATATTTTAGTATCTGAAAACATATTTCAAAGTTTGAGCAAATTTCACGAAGCGGTGACCTTAGCCTGTCCTAGTAAGCAGTTTTTATTTTTTTTGGAGCGCATTCTGACTGACATAATTTATTAAAAATAATCTGTTATAGTAAAAATTTTACTTATAATTTTTTTAGTTGTTAGAGTTTTTACATTAAACAATGTTCTGCATTACTTTTACAATTGTGTAAATGACGAATAATGTGTACATATAAAGATAAATATATTTATTACGTAAGACTATTTCTTATAAAAAAAATAAATCAAGCTTTAAAATTAAAATAGACTTTATTTGAATTATACTTCAGTATTTAGTTTATATTTCGTTTAATGAAAAAATTTACAAATACCTTTATTATTTTTGTATATTTAATAAAAAAGAAAAATTTTAAGTAATAAAAGCCGTCTATCCTCCGAATAAGTTTACGTCGATTTACTTTCGAAACTTGTGACTCAGAAGCAGCATAAACATATTTATGGTGACATTGTTCCTTTATGTTTAAAGTGCAGTATTTTAAATTGGGCAGCATTTGTTGTAATTTGTAATAAAAATTAATTTGATTCATTTTATTATCATCATGACGTTTATACAAAGTTTTTATTTTTTCCAATTTTTGTCTTTTTTTTCGTATGGCAATTATAGGCATTTGTACTCTTTTGAGCTCTCTGCTCTGACTCAAGTTTCGATAGCGTTGAGAAAATTTTGTATGTAAGACTCAAGCGTTGTTGTTGCGCTGCTTGCATTCTTGTTTGAAGACCTCGATCGCGATTTCTTTCAAATACAAGCTTCCATCTACTTCCACCTTAGTTTGCGCTGCGAATGTCTGTTTTACACGTCACTGCGAATGTATGAAGATGTAACTTTTTAAAAATGTAATAACAAATACTATTAACGCTTCTTCCATATATATGATTCGAGGTCCGAAAACCTGTAAGGCATCAGCCCTTCGGTGACGCTTCGGGTTTCTCACAATTGTTAAATGTATATTTAGAATATAAGTTCAGTTTCCTTGAGATCAATTATATGTAAATCTGTTGTCATTTTTTTAATATTTAAGTTTTACAATTTACACACCCTCACCGATATTTGTAATAATCGACTGGGCACACGTTAAGACAAGAAAAAGTAATAAAATACGAAACACACAGAGCACACACACAGACGTTTATTGCACGCGCATTCTTAATTCCTCACGATTTGTATAATCGCGAATGGGCCTTTGTTGGCGTGCCGTTGAAGCGTTACTGAAGGTTAATTACGAATAAAAAAAAAACTAAATATACCGACGACGAAATCAAATCCGAGCAAGACTGGTCAGGTATTGTACGCGTTTTGTTGTCGTGTGTATGAGTGTATGTGTGGCGCATGGCGAGCAGAAGATTGAGAAAAAGACAATGATGTATGTGTACGAGTGTACACGATTCACTGTAAAAGAAAAATGTGTAGAACGCGAGAGTCGAAGGGAACGATTTCTCCGCGAAATTCCTCCGATATAATCCTTTACACCCACATCCCTTTGCCTCAATTTTTGACTTTTACATTTGCCTTCATCTCGCTAAATCATATACACGCGGATATTTGTTTGAATCTCATTGTTACAATGAAGAAAAAGGATCGATGCGACCTTATTTTTCTTTTATTTAAACACATATATAAAAATATATTGTTTAATTTGTATAACTTGTTTTAAAAAATGTAAAGAAAACAATTGTCCCGGGACGCTGCGACTCTCGAACAATTCGGATGTCAATACCCCCTCGGCTCAAACTCCAGACTCTTATTATTTTTTGTGATTAATGTTATCCGCGTTGAAATCATTTTTACTCTTCGTTTCTTCTTTTTTTTTTTGTAGAGTTTGCTCCGCAATTGTACATTATGACCTTAGTGATTGTTTATTGACTATTATTAATTAATTATTATAATCATGTCATTGTCATCATCATTGTAAATGTAAATGCAACTTATCGATTCTTATCATCGTGTACAATACGTTGATATTTTTTTCATCTTTGACTTTAATTATTTATCTCCGCCATTTCATTCGCAATCATTGTTCAAAGCCCTTATTTTTATTTTTCAAGAAAGAAGTTTGTTTTCTCTCGTTGTCTCATTGCTTCATTCCAATTTTCGGTCATCTTTACTTGATCGTGTTTATATATACTTTTATTCTTTTTAATCTCCTGTCCCTCTTTCACCTTGTCAGCGCAGACATGCTTGCCATTACTATATTAGTTGCCATAGATTGCGATTTTTTTGTTTTTTCTCCCTTCCCTATCCGATCTCCCCTCCTTACTCCGCAGCGACTAGAACTTATACATATTAGATAGTATGATAATTAAGTATTGTGGAACACAGTGATGCAGAAAAATAAAACACACAGAGCATATACACACACAAACACTCACTGACCCACACACGAAAGAAATCCGAAGGAAAGAAAAAACTGATACCACTACGTATTCTGTACATAATAATCTGCCCATTATATATATGATTATATATAAATATATATAACGCATTGATTATATACAGCTATTATAGAAAAATATATTATTATCAATTATAATTTTTATTTTTTAGCCCCACATTGATACTATTACTATTATTACGGCTATATTATTTTTGCTCTCGTTTTCCTTGTACACGCGCAACTATATATTATATATATATATATATATACCTATTATTATATATAGCATTGTATTTTTTTATCGTTTAGTGTGAATTGTACAAATTTTTGTTATTTTTCTTTATATATAAACAAAGAAACTCGATGGAAAAAACATCTTCGATCGCCGAAACGAAGCTGCGGCTTAGCCACGCTACATGCAATTATGTTTTTTCTTACAATTTTGTATTGTAATACTTATAAAAGAAAAAAAGTTGGAAAAAAAAATAATAATAATGAAGAGCAGTAAAAGTGTCGATAATACCAATTGAACGTCTCTTGTTTTATTGCCGCTTGATGAAAGGAAAACAAAACGAACACTACGCTCATGTCTCTAATCGTCGTCGATCGACAGTCGCGCGCGCATTCTCTATAATAAAAGCCTTATACTCGCTCGCTCGCTCACTCGCCGCAATAATTGAAGGTTCGAATAAATCCGATAGAGCGCGGAAAAACGCCGTTCGCGGAACGAAAACAGCCGCGCGCGCGCTTTTTTTTCCTCATACCCATGCGTGATGCTCACTTCTGCCTTTTTCCCTTATACATACATATCTGCTCGTTTTTTATCCGCCTACTCTTCTCCCAGCTTGGCTCTCGTTCCCCGCACACCGTTTCGTTTGTTTAAGTACACGCCCTCGTGACGAGTGCGCGCAGAACTGCAGCGCGAGAATACAAAAAGGCCGCGCGCGTTCGCTCTATTTTTTTTCTCCACGGCGCCGAGCACGGCTCTCTAATGGCGATATTACGTGCAATGATGAGTGAGCGAGCTTTTCTGTTTCTCGCTTTTACGCGGCAATAGGAGAAGCGATAATGCGCGTCCGCTTTACAATACTGTACTTAGCCGGTCATCGGGAAATTCGATAAATTAGACGCAGCGATAAGCGTCGGCGCGCACCTACAGCTGCAGCTTAGGCTCTGCCTGATTGGATCGTCTTTTTCTCCTTTTTAATATGATTCGCGCATAATGAGGAGCTAATCTCACTTTTTATCGCTTTGCTGCTTTCGTGGCCGTTTTTGAGAGAGAAAGCGGCTCTTGTTATTCTCCTTTTGGAAGTATTTGTAGTCGTGCCAGAGATGTAAAATTTTCAAGTTGTATTTATAGATATGCATAATTGATTAAAAGTGAAATATGCACATATACTTTTTTTGGAATGGATGATTTTTTATTAGTTCAGAATTTCATTATTTTCGCTATTTTTCTACACCATGCTTATATTAAAATTATATTGTTGAAAAAATTTAACTTAACAATATTTCGTAAAAATGTTATATTAATTTTTTCGAAACCCTATTTGTACTGGGTGTCACGGAAAGTTTGTAGAAAACTTTTTTATTATATTTTTTTTTTATTTATAATTCGTGTCATTTTAAAAACATTTGAGACTTACCAGATGTTACCACTGAAAGAATTTAAATCGAGGTTATAGCTATTTCCAGTGAGATAATGTATACATACTGTGTAGGATGTATCATTGAAATTCGTAATACTTTTTTTCAAACACCAAGTTTCCGTAAATATTTATCTCTTTGGATCGATATTTATTTGATTTATTAAAAATTTTAAAACAATGTCTGAAACATATTTTTTATTAAACATACAATTTTATTAATAAAGATTTTTTAAATAATTTTATTAAAAGTGATTTAAAATTTTATGATTCTTTGAATTATTTAAAAAAATATTTTTGCTAAATAATAATGCTGAGCAGTAGCATATATTTTGTTAATTTACTATCGGTGTACAATAATAATGTCTGAAAGAACATAACATATACATATTCATTACTTAAATAAAATAAAGAAAATTTTTAAAATTATTTATTTTTGTGCAATAAAGAAAAACCTCTTTTATCCATTCCATTTCTTTGCAAAAATCTTCTTTTCAAAAAAATTTCTTGTCAATGGAATACATTTCATTAAAGCTTTTTATTAGAAAGAAAATATTTCAGAATAAACTAATGCGTCTGATGCTGGAGTATATTTTTGTCGTACATAAATCACCGAGATACGAGGGATAAAGGAAAGAAATAAAAAGAATGACAGACGAAATTCTGAAGAATTGATGGTAAGAATCGATCTGCTTCAGGTGCAATTTCTCACATATAAAGGTAAAGAAAGTGTAACGAGTGATGAGAATCGTATATTATAAATAAAAACGCTGCAGATCTAGATAAAGTCCAAGAAATTTGCTTTTCATCTTACCATAAAAAAGCAATTCATATCTCTTGTAAGTAGCACGTGTCTCTTCAATTTACCAAAAATTTCAAAAGAATTCGTTTTTACATGGAAAAAGTAATAAAAATAAAAGGAACAACAAAAGAATAAATTTAGTTAGTTTTACTTTATCTAAAAACCATTGTACAAACCAAAATCGATAATAAAAACTATTCAGACAGTTGTCGCTCACAAAATCCAAATGAATAATTAAATTGTAAAAAACCGAATGACAACCTGGATAAAATAAAAAAAGTAATCCATGTAACAACAATTTTACAAAAAGTCTTTGACTAAGTTAAACTGAAAAAAACGTGAATAGCTTTAAATATATAAGGAACAGCAACACCTGCTGCTCGAGGTAGACAACTATGAGTGACAGAATTCCTCTAATATAATACGATGGGAGGTAAGATGAAATAGGTATCATGTACATAAAGCGACGTTGGAAGTACCACCGCGGGCTTCAGCAATTGGATCTTTCGTCTGCGACGGACATCATTGAACTATGATTTTCTCGGAAGTGGATATCCGCTGTGACTGCGAGTAAAACAGGCTTTGTCTCAATAAATAGAGATAAAATAAAAGCAATGCAGGTAATATTTTTATCTCGTTTTTTACTACTTTACCTATCACTTTATTATAATCTAAACATTTACAATGTTACGAATGTTTTCCAAGTATTGTTTGTTTGTAAGTAAACTATATCAATAGCTTTTCCATTTAAACTACAATTGTAAACTCTATTCAATAAATATTATCTCTTTTTTAGTATTTTTACTAAATTTAAAAAATAACTCAAATACGCGCGAAAAGTTTCTTTCTCTTACACTTGATTTGCGCAGCAGAAAATAAAACCAGACCAGAGTCTCTCGCAGTATTTAGAAGTACCGCAAAACCAAACGGTCCGACCCTCGGCGCAAAACGTATATCTTTATCAGTATCCTCGTAAACCGAAGCTCGAAGTGATCAAAGCTCAGCTCAACGAAATAATAAGAAAACCTCCCCCAAAAAAAAAGAAAAAAACGTCAACCCTCCACATCTCTATCTCCATCGGAATATATAACCCAGCTCCCATATCCCATGCACAATAGTGAGCCGGCTTAACCGCAAGTCAAACTATAGGACAGCTGCACTCCGGCGTAAGAAAAAAAAGGCGAGAACGGCGCGAAGAGGGATTACACGGGACATCATCAGCGGCGGACCGCAAGCTCTGAGCCCTGGCTAAAGCTCGGAGCTTGCGGGGAGGGTCAGAGAGAGAGATGTGAGCGCGCTCGGAAATAGCGAGCTAGCGCGGAAGAAACGGACGCGCACGTGGGGATATATAGGAGGGAGGTAGTGAGCTTCTGACGGCCTGATATCCGATAAGAGAGGACACGTGGGGGAGCGCGCGCGCGGCAGAGTCGTAGAGAGGGGCGCGAGAAGAGCTTTGGCATAGAGAGAGGCGAGAGAGCTCCCTGGGCGATGCTTTCGCAAAGTTCGGCAAGCCTGGCGGTTTTAGCGACGCTGCGTGGATGGGGGGAGGAGGGGATCTTATGGGGCGGCACTGATTCCCTTAGGTGCGAGCTGCGCCGAGGATTTCCATACGCGCGCAAGTCTAGCGTCCTCGTAAATAAAAAGAAAGTGCGCGCGCTGTGGATTTTCGACGCTCGGGATATGTTGATGGCTTTGCTAACGTGTTTTTGACTTTGGAGGACAAATAAATTAGTGGAAGGGGCAGGGGGAGTTGAGTGTATTTATAGTTTTAATGGAAATTGGGAATTATTCGAAATGACTAGTAAGTGATATCTCGATGAATTTTTAATTGTCACTTGATATATATAACAAAGTGAATAATACGATTTTATAATTCAGATTCCCATCGATTTGATTGTTTATTTTTGGCTAACCAGGAGTGTCACACCTTCGGGTCACAGAGGTTAATGATACTTTGAGATATGTTTATAGATACCAAAAAAATTAGCAAATAATTCATACTGTCGTATGCTTCTATAATTATTCACATTTCAAAAAGAAACTGTTTTTTTTTCTTCAAATTTTCTGAAAAGAAAAAGTCATTTATTTATTTTCAGAATTACTCTCGACATCCTTGTGAACAGTATGTGTAACATCTTTATAAAACCTTAACTCAAAAGTAAAAAAACAGTAAGAATCAATAAAGCTCCTTCATCTGTTTCTAAAATTAAAGAAACCAAGCGAAATTTCAAAAATCGGTCATGCAACTTTTTCTTCTTTCCTTCCCCACACCCAGATTCCGAAAATACACAGTCTTATTGTTATAAAATAAGAATTAATTGTCAGAATCGAAAATAGACAAATTCGCCTTAATCTCACCTCCGTAAAATCAGAGAAAATTTCTCAAAAAACCCAATTGACCGAGTATACAAAATATAACAATTACATGTCTCAGAATAGGAAATACTTCAATACATCACTATTTAATAAATTGAACTAATTAATCTATAT
>JAPYZB010000239.1:0-25768 GCA_030522745.1 Eupelmus kiefferi | reverse complement strand
ATTGAGAAATGATCGTTATAGTGTAATTAATAGCAATCCAAATTTCGTAATTATTCACAGTTGACAGGCGTGTTATTTAGAATGAGAAAAACATTAAATAATAAAATAATTTTTTATGCGATTTTTCGTGTATTTTCGTTTCTTATAAACCTGACGTCAGATTTTTCGTGAAATTTTGTAATTTGATACTAAATAACTATCGGTGGTGCGACTGCGATTATTAATAAAGCTTAAATGTAATTAACATTATAATGCTCATTTAATTAAGGTAGCTGATTCTGTTAGATGTGTAAAAAAATGTATATCAACATGTGTTACAGTAACTTCGAATGTGTTGTATACAAAAAAAATAAACAATTAACACAAGAGAATACGTAACTAAGCGAAATCAAGATTAATCTTTGTAGAGAAACAAAGTTGGATGAATTAATCTGTTATTTCAAATAAAAGAAAAATATTTTTTTTTTAATGATCTATTACAATACAGTATTATGTAATAAACGTTTTAAAAATTCATTTATTGATTCATCTAAATATGTTCTCACCGCATTGATCAGGACAATTATAAAGCTTCTATTTATTGATTCATCTAAATATGTTCTCACCGCATTGATCAGGACAATTATAAAGCTTCTCGTCAGGAACAATCGTCAATCATAGCGCAATGCATAATCACGTTTGCCGTGTCTGTAATCAAACTAATGCAATTTTTTTTTCGTGTGGGAACGAAAATAAAAATAATCACCATTCTAAAGGATAATCAATCACAACGCGCCGTCGAGAGCGAACCAACCACGACTTACCGTATCTCGTGTCTTTCTTTCCAGATACTACGTGACTAAGCTCTCGATTCTATCACCGCAGTCGGCGCAAGACAACGAGCAAGTCCAGCAGCAAGCCTTCGCCGATGACTTCGAGTTGGCAGCTCAGAACCTCGACGAGGACGACAAGTCGAACGTCGAGGGAATCGTGGTCGTGCCTCCCGAGACTACGATTCTCCAGTGCACTCTCTGCGGCGAGGCTTTCGTCGATGAAGCCAGCCTCGACTTCCACCTCAAATCCCACGACGAGCAGTCAGCCGAGCAGGTAGAGCTCATCTCGGAGGAGACAGCAAATACGGTAATGCTGTACGCGTGCGATTGCTGCGGCCAGACCTTCGAAGACGAGGCCGTCTTCCAGAAGCACCAGCAGACCCACCAGCAGAGCAACGGCGCGCCCGAGAAGCTCTACTCCTGCGATCTCTGCAGCTACACCAGCGCGCACCGACAGAATCTCGCGTCGCATCAGCGCCGCCACAATCTCGAGTACAAGTACCAGTGCGAGATCTGCGGCGCTGGATTCTACGCGCGAAACAACTACCAGGAGCATCTTACGGTCCACTCGCGCGAAAAGCCATTCCAGTGCGAGATCTGCCAAGCTACTTTCCGTTACCGGCAGGGCCTCAGGCTCCACGCAAAATTACACCAGCCCGACTACGTGCCACCACAGAAAAAGCACTGCTGTGAGGTTTGCAACAAAAGATTCTGCCGCAAGCAGGTACTACTGGTACACATGCGCACGCACGGTAATGTTGTGCCCCAGAATGAGTACGTCTGCCACATTTGCAGCAAGGCCGTTTCTAGCAAGACGTATCTCACCGTTCATGTGAGGAAGCATACAGGAGAAAAGCCGCACGTTTGTGATCTCTGCGGCAAGGGATTCATATCGCAAAATTATTTGAGTGTGCATAGAAGAACGCACACCGGCGAGCGACCGCACAAGTGTACCCATTGCGAAAAAAGTTTTACCCAGAGGACGACGCTAGTTGTGCATCTGAGAAGTCACACTGGGGATAGGCCGTATCCGTGCACCTATTGCCACAAGAGCTTCGCATCGAAGACTATGCTAAATTCACATTTGAAGACTCATGCGAAGCAGAGCGCGAGGGCACAACAAGAACAGCAGACGCAGCTGCATCTTCAGCAGCAAAATTTGTTACTATCACCAGAGGAGGAAGCTGCTCTACAGGAACAACAAGCAGAGCAGCAGATACAGCAGCAAGTGACGGTCGTTGAATCTGACAGCAATATCGTGCTGATACCGACTTAGGAGCTTGAACCTTTAGTCTGGTAACGCAGCTGCATTTGGTAGGAAAGGGGCGGCAGGTACATAGACACGCCTATGTACGAGAAAGATTATAAATTGGATGACATTTTTTGAACGTCAATTTATTTTTGTAATGAATTAACTTTTTTACTATTTTATATTGTCTTCTGCGCACATCTATATGATAAAGATGAAACTATATTTTATCATAATATAATTAAAATCAACTATTTTCTAGATTACTTTAAATTTCTTCTTAAGATTTACTACAGCTATTTTAATTCAAGTAATGTTTATGTAAATTTTTTTAACACATTTATTTGAATATTCTTTTTTTATGTTTTTTAGAAATTATAAAATAAAATATTTTCTCTTAAAAGAAGTATAGTAGGCGATACAGTCATTATTGATGTTTACTAGAGTTAATTTTACGTTTTACTCATTTGTATTTTGCATGGTGCTGTAATTTTAATGAACTAAGAGTACATCCTATTTCAACTTTGTCTAATGTTAGTTTTAAAAACTTATTTCTTGTAGAATTTAATCTTTATTGTTTTAAAAATTTCAGATATTTTAATCTTTCCTAAAGAAATCGTGAATAAATCTTAAAATATTGACGTATAAAAAAAATTAATAATTAAGTATTTTCTTATTAATTATTGATTTTATTGAGAATTTATTCATATCTTTTTTTAAAGAATAAAAATGGCCTGTTTTTGATTTCAGTATATTATAATAAAGGTAACATAATATTAAAGTAATAACGTAAGAAAGATTTGATCTCTTGATTTTTTTAAGCATTTATGTTGTAAGCAAAGTAGAATACTACGTACGTGAAAGATAGTCATGCAGCTGCGTTACTAATAACTTTAGCTTTTAAATAAGCGAGGTCTGTTTTATCAATCCGTATAAAGAAGCGTGAAAATCTTTTTTCAAAGTGAGTGCGTTTATAGTGAAAGCTTGTTTCTAATTAAAAGTACCATTAATAAGCTTTTATTGAAAGGTTAATTTTTATAAAATTGCTACTAGACTGATTTTTGCTTTTTATACCTGTATTTTTTTACTCAGGAATGTGTGTGGACAAATAGAAAATAACACGAGATTAATTACAGTGCAACGCAATAATAAAGTATTAAATGATTTCACGAAACAGAAGTTTCAACATATAAAAACCAGTGATATATTCTTCAAAGAAACTTATATCCCTCCGAAAAAAGGTTGCATTGTAACTAATTGATTTTTGTCTCGCTTGCATCTTATTTTATGCACTTAAAATCATCTTGTACGGGATCTCACGATTCAAAGTTAATATTTACGTCGCCGTAAGTGCAATGTCTTTTTATGACAATAAAGTGACACTGTAAGAATGATAATAAGCAAAATAAGAAATCGAGTCGTAAAGAAACAAAACGTGGGCATTTTGATCACACTGAACGATTTAAATGTATCATTGGTGATTTAACCGCCTAAGCGTAATAATCTTAGTTATAAAAGGCTTGTTTGTATCTATTTGAGAGTTTTAACGTTTGAGAAAGACATTATTGAACGAATAAAAAAATATTTGAAATGTCGATTACGTTACGAGAATCGAAACTCCTACATAATTGATGTATGTGCAGAGATTACGTTACCTTTTTTATACAAGAAACTGTATAACATTAACGATTTATTTATAATATTAAAAATGCGCACGAGTCGCTTTAAGACTCGTTAAAATAACGAATTCTGTGAGTTAGATTTTAGATATATACATATAAATATATATACACTTTCAGGCCGTCCGTACTGTTCGATATTAATACATTTATCTCAACTTTTTCTGCGTGTAGTTGTCGCTTTGATACTTATTTTTTAATACACATGAAATAATACCTCTTAAAACGTAAGTGAATCTCGCTATAATTATATCTATAATTTAAATTTTGTATTTGAATTAAATCAAAAAACTAAAAGAAACTATAAATAAACTACGCATATTTGTAACATTTATCTTTGTGAGATAAAAGAATTTATTTCAATTCATTTTTTAAAAATATAATGATAGACATTAATGTTAAAATTACGGCGAGGTTTGCTCTATACATGAATAGGGGAACAGCAATAAAAAGAACAAACTATAATCTTGTGCCTTAGTTCCTATCGTAAGGTGTTTAAAAAATGTAATATCCATAAGACTTATAAAAAAGAGGACAACAGTCAGTGTACTTTATATCAATGCCTGAATATACAGACTATATAGTACCATGTTTGATGATATATTTTGATAACGCTATTAATAGCGTTTATTGTGATTTTTCAAGCATGTGGTTTGACGTTCACTGCTTAATGCACTTGAAACAATAGATTGGTTTTTGAAATTCTAAATAGAGATTTATGCTAATAGCAGAGTTTTATATGTGATATAGTAGATTTAGAATCATACATTAAGAAACATACAATGAACTGCAGTCAAATTTTCAATCACACAGAATTTCTAGTTTCCAAGTAAAATATTCTTTTATAATTACACTTTTATTCACATATTGACTATCGACGTACAATTTCCAATTATTAAATTTTATTAACAGTTATAGTAGAGATAAAGATAAAATAATCTGTTAATAATGGCATTACACAGAATTAATATTTTAATCATTTAAGTAAAGTTGTATTCATTCCGTTTTCAATTTCTACGTAATTTATACTTCCATAATTGTTTAGAATTTCAGAAGCCATGTATAAATATAAAAATACAAACAGTACATTGAGTGTACATTGCGATTATATGCATTCCGAGAATCACTGACTTCAGTAGTCATAGATGAGCTGTAGATCTATTTTATAAAAAAGAAAAAGAAAATATATTTATATTTAAAAAAAAAATCAGGAGTGAAATGACACATCGTAATTATAATGCACTTTTTTCAACGCGAGTTTTTAGCTTATAAAGCACTGTTTGTGATTGAAACGTGTAAACGCACCGAGGATTTAGATTGCGTGCTGATTTTATAATTTTTAAGGAACTGAGACTCAGTTATATTCTTTTAATGGTGCATACTGACATAGCAAAGCTGGTCATATAATTTTTTTCACAAGTTCATTCCGATAGTTCGCGCTTCTCTTTTTACGAGAGGAGAAAAGCATTTTCATTCTTATCATTGAAGTAAGAGAGTTAAACGTTTTATAATTTAGATGCTTTATATTGTAGTTGTATGTTTTTTCATTTTTAATTAATAAAGTATCAATCTTGCAAAAAATGTTCTTCATTTTCGTACGATTACAACCTTTCCAATCTACAATCCCTTGATAGCATCATTTTTAATTTGCCTCTATGAGATTAAAGGTTAATTTTTTATTTTTTCGATACTTTATTGTATTTAAAAAATATTAAAGTTTTTATTTTTTTTTAATAAATTTTTATACCACTTTATTCATTGCAATACATAGTAATAAAATAACTTTACAAAAAAATTTACTTAAGTTTTTTGTCAATCACCGTAAAACGGTTTATAGAATTTGAAAATAGCGTTACATTGTTTCTATTAATAATTTCTTTTTTTGTACATAAAAGAAAAGTCAATCATATTGATATGTTAAAATCTAATTTGGTCAAATATTATTTTCTTTTGATATAAAATTTTATCAACATCTACTTAAGGAAATAAGAAAGATGTTTTACTGTCACGTCAGCCATAAAATCGCTTAGTTTAGTTTTTTAAGCGGGTGATTTTATCTTGCTTTTAAAATTCTTCTAGAGCTAATAAATAACATAGTTTATTAAAAAAACAAAAAATGAAAAAGCGGAAGGTGACAGACTGTTGAGAAGGAAACAATAAAGAAAAATTGTCACTTTAGTCTTAAGGATGCTATGCCTTTCCAGCACTATTTTTTTTATTGTTAAGACTAATAGTGATATTGCAAAAAGTTAAAAATTTTGAATCTACCTATGGTTTTGAAAGAAAGTTTGACATCTGATTATTACGTTCACCAAAGCTACCAAATTTATCAAAAAGCTTTATTTTCTTCCGCGAGCCTCTTAGCCCATAATTAAAGACGTTACCAATCGACTAAGCTGCCCGTTCACTCGATGTTCGCGCGCGAAAACGCATAAGCCCTGAGACGGCCCGCTCCTCTTAAAAACAAAAAATCCATGATCCTTTGCTTGATTGTCTGTGCAGAGCTGAGGACGACGTCGGCGAGTCATACATCATCCATGAGGGAGAGCTGGTGAAAGCGGACGTCGAGGAGGTAGAATACGTACAGCGCGCCAATGACGAAGATGGCGAGGAGCTCGACGAGATTAAGGCCGAGCTGGATATGCACGAGGTCTTTCCTTTTGAAGACTTGCAAGACTCAGCTATCCACGAAACCAAGGACAAAGTCAGCGCAGCAGCAAGTGCATCGAGTGACGAACCGATTCGCAGCCTCCTGGTGCGCATGGAGTCTGGGATCCTGAAACGTCTCTTTCAGTGCAGCGAATGCGAGCAGGTCTTCTCTACCGTAAAGCTCTGCGTGAAGCACATGTCGTCGGGCCATCCGCGCAGTCGCAAATACAGGGTGGCGTACAGATGCAAGACTTGTCATAAGCTTTTCCGCACTAAATACGGCTGCGAAAATCATATCCAGGGCAAACACAAGCACCGAACCTTCGTCTGTCGCTACTGCGGCTTTAAGACCACGAGCACGACCTATATCAAGAAGCACGAGCGCAACCATCTCGATGACTACGAGATCAGGTGTGAGGTGTGCGGCAAAGGCTTTGCCTCGAAAACCGTGCTGGAAAGGCACATGATCAGCCATACTGGTGAGAAGCCGTTTATTTGTAAAATCTGTAACTCGAGTTATGCCGACAAGAGGAGTCTGCAACTGCACGCAACTGTGCACGATCCCGAGGGCAGGCCCAAGAGGTACACCTGCGACATGTGCGAATACTCCAGCTTCTGGAAGAACGCAGTCAAAACCCATATGAAAATACACACCGGGGCCAAAGTTATGTGCGACGAGTGCGGTCAGGCGGTAGCGAGCAATTATTATTTGAAGATTCACAAGAGGATTCATAGCGACGAGAAGCCATTCACCTGTAATGTCTGCAGCAAGTCCTTCAGGCAAATGAAGAACCTAGTCGTGCACAAGAGGACCCATACAAAAGTCAAGCCGTACAAGTGCAATGACTGCAACAAATCTTTCTCTCAGAACGTATGGCTTAAAAAGCACAAGTGCAATCCCGCGTAGTCGATGAAAAAACGATGACAGCGGGATTATACGAAAGATTTTTGATAGGAAAAATTAATTTAAGACGTTTTTGCGATGATTCTTGTAAAGACTGCGATTGTAAAAATTTTATAAATGAATTATTCTCGTTAAAAGAAGAAAGTTTTGATGTATAATAATTAATATGATTGGAAATGGAGCTTACGTTGTGTAGGATAAATCTAAATTAAAAATCGGTTTTTAATTTTACCATCTTAGTTATAACCGCATTTGTAAAAATCATGAAAAGCCATAGGAATTATTTTATATTGTATTACATTTAATTAATGTAATTGTTAACAAATTTAAAGATAAAATATTAAAATAATACAATGAAAATATACATATGTGATTAAAAATCATTACAGCAGATATGTAATAATTTTTTAGTTATATCTTTATTTTAAATTTTTTTTTTTCTAAATTTCTTAATAGTTAGTGAAGGAAATTATTTTTTAATGAACTAATCTATGATCTAATTTTTTAAAATGTTTAATAATAACATATTAACATAAACATACAAATTAAACACTATTTTTTATATATCTACTTTAATAAATTGTTTAATTAAATACTTTATTACAATTAAAGTATTAAATCTAAATAGTGTTCGGTTAACAACAGATAAATTAATTTATTGTCATTTTGTTTGCAGTTGTGAGTATATCAACGATTAAATATAATAAATTAAACATAGTTTTATATATAATAGTACAAAATGATTACGCTTTTCTGTTCATTATTCCATTGTTTTCTAAAATAGTTTTGTCTAAACTTTCATCGGAAACCGTTTCATTTTCTTCATTAACTAGAGATTTGAATAGATGTTTGATTTAATATGTAAATATATATGTTTATTCATAACTTCAAATAAGTTATATACTTGAATTGAATCTGCCATGTTGCACATTAATACGTCACAATAAACGGCTAACTTGTACATAAAAATTTATAGGAAAAATATAATTTATGAATTATAAAATTAGTTTTATCTTTATTTAATTAACACATCTTTGCTCTTTTCAACGTATAAACTTTGAGAGTAAGTAATCGTTTTAAAATTGTAAGTAAAACAAATCTTATACGATTAATTTAAATTTAAAGGAAAAATAACTTACAAAATTGAAAATTGAAAACTTCAAAATCTTGCTATTTCATTTTCATACGAAAGTAAAATCTGCTCACGTTTTCTGAAGATTTCGCAGTTCGATTAATCTCACTTTTTTAATTTCAGGCCAAAGAAAACGAGGATGAGAATGCCGGCAATTCTGCAACGAAAGCGAAATATCAACTCTGCGAGCACAATTTCGCAGCAGTCCTGCGAAGCCGCAAAAAAGATTATTATAGTCAAAGGTATTGAAAAACCATCAGTCTTTAGTCCGGCGATGCTATCGAAACCATCATCGTCTCTGAACCAAAAGATAATCATCAACCAAAAGAATATTGAATCAGTTCTTAAAGACTTAGATGGAGTAATCGTCCTGAAGCCATATCGTCATTCCAAAAAAGATGACGATCCCTTAGCGACTAATGTTGCTTCTTCTGACAATGAAGACAATCCCGAAGGGGACCATCAGAATGCAGAAGAAAGTATAGTGCAACAGGAAGATCTGGCAGAAACAATCTTGTGCGACTCGTGCGACGAGAGATTCGAGCATCGTTCCTCCTGGATAATACATAAAACCGAAAAATCCATTCTGCGAACGCGAGCTGCTCTTCGCGATCCCATGATCAAGTACACTTGTGACATGTGCAAGAAGCAGTTCGTCACAAAGGGCATGCTAGCTCGGCACTACCGTAACTGTGGCATCGTCGAGCTTGAGTCCCTGCCCGCCAACTATCGTAAACGGAGAGCTCGTAATCCTAGAAAAAGTAAAGATAACGGCAGCGCTGAAGAAGGCCCAGCTGCGTGTGACAAGTGCAACAAGGTATTCAAGAAGCAAAAGTACCTAAAAGTCCACCAGACGATGGCCCACGGCGACCACATTACCTGCCAGCTCTGCGACGCCCGTTTGGATTCGATGTCGCTTCTTAAAACCCACATGACCGAAGTGCATAGTGGCGACTACACCGAGTTCTGCTCGATCTGCGGTAAGGGCTTCTACCATCGACAATCTCTAAAAGTCCATTTAGCAGCGCACACACGTGATAACAAGCCTTGCGTCTGTATGTACGACGATTGCGGAAAGAGCTTTCGCCACGAAGTTTACTTGCGTAAGCATGTACAACAGGTGCACGTTGAGCTGCGCGGCCGTAAGAAGTATCATTGCGACGAGTGCGGCTATGAGACGCACTATAAAACCTGCTTTCGTGAGCACATGTACAAACACACAGGCGAGGATTTGGTAGAGTGCGACGTCTGCAAGAAGCACATGCGCAAGGGGTACATGAAGATACATGCTAGGATACACACAGGCGAGAAGCCCGAGATTTGCGAGTACTGTGGCAAAGGGTTCAGTGCGAGAAAGTACTTGGCGAAGCACAGGATAACGCACACGGGCGAGAAACCGTACCAATGCCAGATCTGCGGCAAGAGGTATACACAGAGAGGGACGCTGACGCTGCATTTCAGGAAACACCATCCTCATGATACGCTGAGCAGTTCGAGAGGCGCTATGAGAAGAAAGGTGGTTCAAGAGCAAGTTGTCGAGGAGATGTTGGCAATTGAAGAACCGTTAGAAGTAGTAGTCGAGGAAGCCACAGAAGAAGTGGTCGAAAAGATGGAAGAAGAAAATACTTTTATAGTGATCGCTCATGAAGGAGAGGAGGAGGAAGTAGATGGAAGGGTAGAAGTATTGGAAGAAGGCGAGATCATGGAGGATGATATGCAAATTCTCGAAGAAGATTTAGATGAGCACGAGGAGGCGCAAATTGTAGAAGATTCGGTTACTTAAAGACAAAAAGTATATTGAATATTTGAGTACTTGTTACGGAAAAATGTAAAGGTTAGTAATGAACCACAAGTGTGTGTAAATTGGAGATTGTAAAAGAAAGAACCGCTTTTATATTCACTTTTATAAATATGTAAATGATGTGAATGATAGATAATGAAGAAGTTTTTATTTAATTTTTTATCTGCTGGGAAGAATGTAAAATATCAATTTTAAAGATTATTACTTTTATATGAGCTTTAAAATTTAAAAAATTATGAAAGAACTTATGTCATTAACAAAACTCAAAAAAAGATTTTTCAAGCTGAGTGCTCTATATTTGGCTTTTTGTATATGCTTTTATTGTTCGAAGCAAGCGATTTGCATACTCATTTGATACAGTGTATTAAGTGCTTGACATAGTATTTAAAACAGTACGCTAAGTACTTAGTTTAGCTTACGAAATTTTAGAATCTTAATACTTTATGTATTGAGAATTTATCTCGTATGTATCATGTCCACACGATTTTTTAATATTGTGGTTTTTAAAGTTTATATTCATTTATTTAAGATCTCGTTTTATTTATTTCCATTAACCCATCTTTGAGTCTAATTTGAGGCACTCAGTTTAAAAAAAAAAGTATACATAATTAGTGACCTCAGCAGGTGCTTCAATCACGGGTGTGTATTACTCATGTGAAAAACTCCTGCTAAGCACACTAGTTTCGTAAAACACTATTCTTACTTTATTAAAAAGTATACCAATTGGTAATCGATTTACGAATAATTATGAAGTAAAACTCTTTTTGTTATACACCTAATATAAAGTTTAAAATGATCAAAGAATTTTATCAAATTAGTGAGTTTATTTTATTTTCTTATGGAATATCTGTGGAAGTATGTAAACGATATTAAAATAAATGAGAGTTTATATTACATTAATCTGGAAGTAAATTTGTTTTATTCTTATTGCATATCATAAACGGTAAGTGGAACATAAAATTGAATTCGAAAAAAATTGTAACTAAAAAGTATTATTTAGTTTTTATTCAAAAGTATTCTGATATTAAGACTTTTAATAAGAGTTAGGTAAATGTTTAATAACATTACTTAGGGTTTAAAAGAAAAGAGACAAATATAAAATACCATCTCTCTTCTTTCCAAAGTCAGACGTATTCCACACTCTCATCTGTCTATATTTTCCCGATGCAAATGACGAAAATTTTTAAGAAATGAAAAAAGAAACAGCTGGTTAGCCAGTCTCGTCCTCACAAGTGCCTCTATTGACAAAAGTTTTTCCCAGCATAAATTAAACTAGGAACAATTTCTACAGCGATCCTCAAGTTCTTAATGAAATTGTTTACCAAGATCTTAAAAAAATGACAAGTGGGCCTATGCTGCATTTGCTCAGTCTGCAAACAATGTACAGAAGATCAGGCTCATATGTTTGGCCTCTGACAAAAGCTATAGTCGTGTTCTTATCTCAAGATCCACTTAAAACAGCAAGCAGCACGACGATATGCAAGTGCGACGGTTGCGACTTTAGTAGTCGCAACGTAAGCCTTTAAACATAAGTACTGACAAACGCATCGATCATTGCAAACTCTGCGCAAAGCGATTTACAAGTTGTAACCAGTTATGCGTATGTACTGCGACAAGGCTTTCAGTTTCATTATTCTATTTATAAAATTAATCTGTTTTTAACTTTTATTATATACACGATAGTTAACTATAAAATATAAAGGTAAGTTTCGTTGCAGTCAAATAGGTAGATAAACTTTTACGAATTGTACTAATGCCACGTCTATTGCTGGAAAATAATTAACTTGATGAAAATAATCACTTACTTTTAAGTTTACAATGTATCATTACATCGTGATTATAACGTAAGTAATAATAATTCATGAAAGTAGAAACTATATAAAAAGAAGCTATCTAAAGCGTTTTATATATTTTCACGACATAATGAAAAATTCTCGTTGGCGTAACCAAATCGAACCGTTTGTCTCTGAAAATATAAAATTAATCGTCGTCAATATTCTACTTTCAGATCCTCGGGCACTGAAACAAAGAAAGTCAATTCGGATTCGATAGTATCCATAATTGATATAAATGCAGTGGAAACATTGGAATCATTGCCGATTGTCGATGCAAAAGATAAGCCTGTTGTGGACGACCAACAAGCCGTTGAACCTGGTTAGAAAATTTTATTGACCTCAGCTAACTAACTTCCTTATTAAAAGCATCTCGAATTCTTTCTGCTACTCGCTCGATTCATAGTAGATTAAAGTGTGATCACACTACAGAATCTTGATAACTGAAAATTATTTTGCTAATTACGCTTCATTAGTAAAATAAAGCATAAAAAACATAATTATCAGCTCTCTTTCTAACGAATATTTTCCAAACCAGGCTACCAGTGCCCGATTTGCACCAAGTGCTTCAAGGCCAAGCATCTGTACGAAGGCCACCTCATAGCTCACAGTGACGCTCGGCCACATCGCTGCGACGTTTGCTCCAAGTCTTTCAAACGTACCAGCACTTTGGCTGTACACCGACGCATCCACACGCGCGAGCGCAACTACATCTGCGACGTCTGCGGCCGAGCCTTCGTCCAAGCCTCCCAGCTCGCCACCCATCAACGCCGGCACTTCGAAAAATATTCTAAATTCTGCCTGATCTGCAATAAGGGATTCTTTACTAATGCCGAATTACACGGCCATATGAACATGAAGCATGCGGCTAACCAGCACGTGTGCTCAGTTTGCCAGAAGTCGTTTCCCAATAATCATACGTTGATGCATCACGCCAAGAGCCACGATCCGAACTACGAGCGGGCCAAGCACCAGTGCGAGATCTGCGGCAAAACGTTCGCCTTCAAGAACTCGCTGATGGCGCACGTCAAATCGCACACCGGCGAGAACAGGTACGACTGCCAGCTGTGTGGCAAGTTCGTCAGGTCGAAAAGTTCGCTTCGAGATCACCTGCGATTACACGGCGGCGAGAAGAACCTGTTCTGCGATGTGTGTGGAAAAGCCTTCCATAAGAAAACGACTTTGGTGGTACACAAGAGGACGCACACCGGGGAGAAGCCATACGTTTGCGAGACGTGCGGGAAGGCGTTTACCCAGCACTCGACCCTCGTTATACACAAGCGGTATCATACGGGGCAGAGACCCTACCAGTGCACCGTCTGTAACAAGTCGTTCGTTTCAAAGGCTTTGCTTAATGGGCATGGAAAGGTTCACGCGAGAATAAGTACTTCATCCTGATCGATGCGCGAGAGGGTGAAGTGGCGATTGCTGTGATTCTGAGGCTTTGTGCATTTAAGATTTTAATGGTTAAGGTTACCGTGTCGGTAATATTTTTTTTATGCTTTTTGGTAATTTTGTATTTGAAGTTAAGAAGTGATCGATATTTCGCTATCGAATTCTGCATTTTATTTTACGTATTACGTACATGTCAATACTGAAATATTACAAGTTAAGGTGCTTTGCTGTTGTTAATAATCTAAAATTGGAGTATTGCGATGATAATATTTTATAAGCAAACTTATATTCAAAGTAGTTTACATATTCTTTGTTGGAAATGGATTTACCTGTTACTACAATTTTGAAAATAATTTCATTCATTTATACTTTAGAAAACAACGCAAGCACTGTGAGATAATTGTGATAACCTACTTATAAGTTACTTAATAATTATATATTTTTGTAATAACATTTTTGAAGATCTATCGTTAGAAAACGAATCAACGAATAGTATACCATAAAGTTATAGAAAGCTCTGTATATTTATAAATCGTCAGCTACTGAACTCAGTATTCTTATACTTTTTTATAAAGCTGGAATAAAATCCAATTGATACTATCAAGTTATACTATTATACAATTTGGATTAATAAAAACATTCGCTACTCATATTTAAGCGTATTACTTTTATGCTTTAAGCTTTTATGAATACATCTACAATCACAAAGGAAATCCCAAAGAGTGAGACAAAATTTTCTTTATTCAAACATAAAATCGTAAACTTTATTGTATGTTAAGTTTTACTTATGGTTTTCGTACATTTTCAGAGGACTCTATCATTGACAAAACATTTTTATTTCTATTCTGAATGATAACGGAAAGTTAAAAAGTGAAGGTGTTATAATTTGAGCACGATTAAAAATTTCGCTACCCAACAAAGGACTTTTAAATTTATAAACATATTGGTTTGGATAAAAATATACACAATTCAAAATTTTTCTAAAATGAACGAGAGCACAATTAACGGTCCAAAGCGTTGACTCAGCCCGCTCTTCCTTTCACATTTCAGATTCGCCTTCACCGAGCGATATTATCCTCTGACGATCTTGGTCGACGAAACGAATCAACCCAAGACCGACATTCACGAGGCCGACAATTTCGTCATCAACTCTCCGCCTCCGATCACGAAGAAGAAGCAGCAGATGCGTAAACAACTAGAGGAGGTAGCCGAGATCAAAGTCGAAGAGAACAGCGGTAACGATGGCGAGGCACTGCTCGATGATGATCTTCCTTTGGCTTTTTACTGTAAACCCTGCGGCACGTTCTTCGCCTCGCAAGAACAACTCGATTTGCACTCCGCCGAGCAGCATGCGCGCAGGCGCTTTGATTGTGCTCACTGCACCAGGAGCTGCCGCAGCGCTTTAAGCTTGCGCCGGCACATGAAACAACACAGGAACGAGATCTTAAGTGGTAGAAGAGACACTGAGGAGAAGTCACAACAGGAAGAGTTTGCGTGTGATACCTGCGGAAAAGTGTTTCGTCATAAGAGCAACTATCAGAAGCACTTGACGAGACATTCGGCAGGGGAGCTGGCCTGTAAACACTGTTCAAGAAAGTTCCGGCTTTTCCGAGATCTGACTCGCCATGAGAAAACACACTTCCTTCCGAGCTTTCAGTGTAAAGAGTGTGACTACGAGACTACCGTTCTTGCCGCTCTAAGCATCCACATGTTGAGGCACACGAACAAAGCAGACCTGCCGTTGAAGTGTAATGAGTGCGACAAAAGGTTCAGAAAGGCGACGGAACTGCAAGAACACTATAACATTCACTCTGGTGAGAAGCCGTTCGCCTGCCAGGCCTGCAACGACGCGTTCTTCCTGAGGCGACAGCTGTCTGCTCATTGCAGAAGGCTGCATCCAGAATTAAAAGCCGAGAAAGTTACCAGTACTGCGTGTGATATCTGTGGTAGGGTTCTGGCCACGAAGCGCTCGTTGTTCAGACATAAGGAGAGTCACAATCCGACCAAGCTTTATCTTTGCGATTACTGCGGCAAAAGTCTTAGCTCGGCGGAACATTTAAAGAAGCACAGAAGAATACATACCGGTGAAAAGCCGTACGTTTGTGACATGTGCGGTAAAGGATTCACCGACTCGGAGAACCTGAGGATGCATCGCAGGGTACACACGGGCGAGAAGCCGTATAAGTGCGATCAGTGTCCTAAGGCCTTCAGTCAGAGATCCACGCTTACGATACATAGAAGAGGACACACGGGAGAGCGTCCGTACGTCTGCCAGATCTGCCACAGGGGATTCTCGTGCCAAGGCAACCTCACTGCCCACCAGAAGTCTAATTGTTTAGGCGGCTTCCATAAACCGCGTAGCCCTATTTCTACTGTTTTTGAACCTCCCGCCTACTCCGCGTAAATCGACATGATTTTTCCTTCGACCGTATACCTGCTAGATTGAAAATTGCAACAAAAAATAGCTTGAAAAAGCATACCAAATAGACAAATTTATGTGATCAGCTTTAAGCAGCATTTAAAATTAGTCGAAAGATTTCGTCCTCATTTCAAGGTAAACCTACAAAACACTATATTTTTTATATTTTAAATTTATGAATAGATTTGCTCCGAAGATCTGAAAACTTTATGAACATACGATTACGGGATGGTTCACGCTATTAAAAAAAAAGTTTTAGCCAATAATTACATTTTTATCGTGATTCATTTAAATTGAAAACTACATTGCTAAGACTTGAATCCCTAAAATTTAGCACAGCGATACATTTGTGCTGAGATATTATTCACCTTAAATTGATCACGTGTTTTGTGGAAGCTCCCTTAAGAACAGGGAAAGAACTTTTATGATATTTTCGTTAATAAGTGCTTTTGTTTCGATTTGAACGCTCTCTTTATTGGCGGAGGTGGAGAGTTAATTATTGCTTATCTGAGCGATTACTATAGACTTGAATTATTTTTGAAAGATTGCGAATTCCTATTTTTACATTATGTCAGTTTTAAAACTGAAATATATAAAAAGTGCATGACAGTAAATCAAAATATTTCCGACATCTCCTCAAAGGCAGTGTGTTGGAATGTTAAAATTTTAGGAAGTGACGAGTTTAACGGAGTTTGAATAATTTTTTCTTTTATGTTTTCTGAGAATTGGAAGTAGTATAGAAACATACCTATGTTATCATTACTTTTGAATTTTTAATCTCCTTTAAGCTAATTTTTTTAATAATTAAAATATTTTTTTAAACAAAAGTTTTTTATAAATAATATTGTTTTGGCAGTATTCTTAATAAGACTTTGTTAAACTTTAACACGTATTGTGTGTTTTCTGTGATTTAAATTAATATTATTTTAACTTACTGTTACTAAGCAGTATTAAAAAAAACTATGGATATGAAACAAAAATATTATTAGTGATCGAACAAAGAATGGTATTAAAATCGTCTGTTCCTAAAATATTGATATTCATTATTCCGATTATAAATTTTAAAATTGATAATGCTAATATGATATCTAAAATATTATTATAAATTGCAAATTAAAGTATTTGAAAAATTCCTTACATAGTTTCAAATTTTCTACTGTTATCATTAGTTTAAGAATATTTTTGCTATAATTGTATATAAGAGTTATTTAAAAAATCAAAAACTGTAAGGGATATTTTAAATAAGAATTTGTAACATTATATAAGCATACTGATGTTTCATTTGAAAAATCATTCATCGTTCAATGTGTACATTTGTTCATTTTCATAAGTGACAGAGTCACACTTTTTCGTTAACAGTGATTAACGAAAGTTATTTTTATTAAGTTTATGCTCGGTGTTAAAGAATTGCGAGGCCCTCGTTAAAAACGAAACGAAATAAACCGAGACAACGATATTGAAAATTTCCAAATGATATGTTCTCGTTTTGTTATTAAATGCATTTGTGCATAATATTCATGTATCTCGCGCAGAACTTTTAAATATATAATAAACAGATTTTATATATTTGACGACTCTGTTATTCATTGCATTAAACATTCTACTTAATTTTTTACTCCCTCGAAATACGTATTAAATACTTCAATCATTAACACTTTTTTTTAACCCTAAAATAGTAATATTAAATTTACACCGCTAAGAATATTATTCATAATCAACTTACTTACATTTTACTTTTATTTATATAGGAATACTTATAGGTAAGTTTTCGTGATTCTTTAGGAATTTCATTTGCTGAACCACAGCATACATTAATAAATACTTTCTACATTAAAAAAAAACTATACTCTTTCAGGACTAATAACTAAATGCTCGAATTTAATTTTTCCAATTTTAAAATTATTTTTGCCCCTTATAATTTTAATATTACTTGAATGCGCTAATGTATGAACGCCAATTCCCAAATTTATTTTAACCCTGAAGACTTTTTATACTGTAAATATGAACGTCAGTGATTACTTTTAACGCTTGCTTATTACAACCTTATTTTGTTTAACATTCCTTTAGGTCGAACTAAACCAGCTTGTACAAAACAAAAAATACGAGTAGCTAGAGACCTGCATAAACCACCTATATAAAAACTTGGATTCCGGTAGTGCTCCCAACTCAGTACAAAAGTAGATCGCTAGTAACCCCTAGAACTAATCAGTCGATTGCTATCCTCAATGTTTCAGAAGCTACCTAATTTACCACCAAAATGGTACCACCAATGGTCACAGCAACGACATCACCGAATCTTTAAACAGGTATTCAATACACCTTAGCAATGGCGAAGCCACCGTCAACGGTAACAGCGTTGATGCTGACGAGCAACCAACTAGACGCACCAGAAACAGTAGCAGCAAACGCAACGGCCACAGCAATGGCAATACCGATGAGTTCGTAAAGCCTAGCAGCAGTAAACGCTCTCGCGATGGCAACAAGCGCAACGGCCACAGCAATGGCAATACCGATGAGTTCGAAAAGCCTAGCAGCCATAAACGCAGCAAACGCAAGCGTCGCCGTCCCTCCTGGCTGAAGGACTCGGTCACCGATTTTGAGAAGGGCCTGCGCAACACCTGCCCCTTCTGCAACAAAGTCTTTGATAACGAGAAGCGCGTGGCCAACCACGTTCGCAACGTCCACAAGAAGCCTTTCTTTAAGTGCGATCTCTGCCGTCGGCAGTACGCCAGCAAGGATGTACTCGATGAACACCGCAGGAGCCACAATATCGAGTCGCACTTCCAGTGTGAAATCTGCCTCATGAAGTACAAGCGGCAGGAGACTCTTGAGTGTCACATGGTGCGCTGTCACAGCGACGTTGAAGCAAACTTTGTTTGCGAGCACTGCGGTAAGCAATACAAGCTTAAGCAGGATCTGCAGCTGCATATAAACGCGGTCCACATGTGCGAGTACCAAGTCTGTCGGTTCTGCGGCAAGCACGTTAAGAACGTCAAGGCGCACGAGTGGCATCATCAGAAGCGCGAAAAATCCGAGGTCTATCCGTGCAAGCTCTGCTATAAGAAATTCCTGAGCGAGTCCAAGCTGGAGAACCATCTTAAAAGACACGCGCAAAAGTACCCGTGCAATATCTGCGGCGAGAAGTTCGACGGACCCGGTCAGCTGATTAATCATCGGGTTAAACACAAGCCTGGGGAATCATGCCAGTTTTGCGACAAATTTTTTAATACGAAAAGCAATTATTATCTGCACGTTCTGATGCATGCTAAAGTTAGACCATACCGATGTGACATGTGCCCGGAGGACTTTACGCAGAGGACGACTCTTATGAAACATAGGGAGAAGCACGGTAATAATCTGAAACCGTTGAAAATGATACCAATTGCCGATCTTGCCAGAAGTATACTGAAGAGCTACCAGCCTTAAGTGGGAGATAGAAGGATGCCTTTATCTTGTCTTATGTTTAGCTTTCGACAAATAGAAAAGAGATTTATACGGTCTCAAAGACCGAGTCATTTTACGAATTTAATATGATATATTCGATGTATACTTATTTACATATCAAAGATACCAGCCAGTATAACTGAGATAGAAATATGTATTTATCGTATATTTTTAAATGTAAAAAATGGTCAGTTTTTATTGAGATTTAACGATGCATTTAGCATATTATAATACTCTCTCGATTCAAAGAGCAAAAAATCAAAGGATGCATTTATTTTAAGCTTTCCAGTCTCATGGAATATCGATGTTTTTGCACACCAAGAATGCAGAAATGCACACTATATACTCTATTTTTTAACTATATAAAAAGTACAAATTTTGAAGAAAAAAATACTTTTACAAACGGTATTCATTCTAATAATATTA
Source organism: Eupelmus kiefferi (assembly GCA_030522745.1). Classification (NCBI taxonomy): domain Eukaryota; kingdom Metazoa; phylum Arthropoda; class Insecta; order Hymenoptera; family Eupelmidae; genus Eupelmus; species Eupelmus kiefferi. Next base: position 6,026 of record JAPYZB010000239.1, on the reverse strand, counting down.
GACAATCAAAGTATATTTTAAAAAAGGAAAACTACATACTTTCTTATTCTATCTTATTTCATCAAGTTTCACAATAAAACAATGCAATAATATTAAATTCTTCCGTCCCGAAAAAAGTTCAATGCAATTATCTTATAATCTTCCACTACGTGTAACAATTATATGAGTAAGCGTATGAATTTCGTTTATTTGGTAAGTTGAAATGAGTCGTAATCAAAAATAATTTATGTTTTTTTATTTTTAATTTTATTAATTTTCCTATATAGACAAAATTGATCATATTCTGGAAAAAATTTCTCATCAAGCCATTTTAAAATAATTTTTATCTAGAAATGCTGAAAATAATATAAACAGAATTTCTAGATAAATGAAATTTTTATAAGCTTTGTTTAGAAATTCTGCCCAGATTGTGATCAATATTTTACAAGGGTTTATATGAGATTTAATATTTTTTATGGGTGTTATACATATCAATACTGCCTTAATAGTAGGATTCTTTGATTTATATAAAAGTGTGTTCATAAATCGTATTAAAAATTTTAAAATCTAGAATTTTAAAACATTAAATATATTCAATATTGTGCCAAATATCAATATTGTTAAAAATATATGTGCCTTTAATAAAAACGTGCAACGAAAATCGCACGATAAAAATTTCGTGTGCTAGATTTGTAGACGGAATTCATACAGTTTTAATACTTTAATGCATTTAATTGCAAAGCTTTATTTAGCTATACATATTTATATTTACACTTGCAAAGCTTTTATACTATTTTATCTAGTTTGTAAGGATTTTTACACACCATTTATATGTAATCAGCATATATTTTACCTATACTATTGAATTATACAATATTTAAATTTTGATAGTTGTGCCAATTTATACTGTAGCTGTTAAATCTAAAAATCAATATCTATAAATGAGATTTTTACATGTAAGCTCATCTGCGATGATGCCAATTTGTACGAAATCGATGAATTTCGGTACTTACTTATGCAGGGTACTATTCTATAAAGAACAATTTTTTTGCGTACTTACATTTATGTACTTAATTACTGCCGAATTTATTATGAAATAATTTTTGATAGATATTTACAATAACTGCGACTTTACACTTAATGATTAATTTTCAAAAGTACTAAATTCGATCCGCAATGATTACCATTAGTATTTAATCAATTATGTATACTTTTACACTTTTACATACCATTATAATTTAAGCATACATATACTTTTATAATTTAACATTCCATTAGCATTTAGACATTTATATACATTTATATACTATTTCTACGCATCATTAGCATTCAAAAATTTATATACATTTTTACACTTTATTTCTACAAGCCATTAGATTTTAATATATATACTTTTATAGTTTAACATTCCATTTTTATACATTTATATATATTTATACACTTTACTTCTACAAGCCATTAGATTTTAAGCATATATAAACTTTTATAGTTTAATATTCCGTTTATATACATTTATATACTATTTCTACGCTTCATTAACATTCAAAAATAAATATACATTTATACACTTTATTTCTACAAACCATTAGAATTTTAGCAATATATACTTTTACAATTTAACATTTCATTAGCCTTTAGACATTTATATACTATTTCTGCACACCATTAGCATTTAAAGATTTATTTACATTTCTACACTTTATTTCTTCAAGCCATTAACATTAAGACATTTATATATTGATACACTTTATTTCTATACACAATTAGTATTTAGACATTTTATGCTTTATTTCTACACGCCATTAGTGTTTAGACATTTTATGCTTTAATTCTATACGCCATTAGTATGTAGACATTTATATACATTTATATGCTTTTTAGCATTTAGACATTTATATAAATTTATATGCTTTATTTCTACACACCATTAGCATTTAGACATTCATATATACATTTACACACTTGAAACTTCTACATAACAATAGCAATTAATTTTTCTTACATACTTTTGTATTACTATCAATGTATCAAGATTATATTCAATAAAGTTTACGTAAAATTACACTTGATCTCGTCTGTCTCCCTTTCTTTCTTTCTTTTTCTCCAGGAATGCTAACCAACCAACCCTCAAACGAGTCACTCCACTTACGAACTACTTTTCCTTCTTGCTGTTGCAGACTCCGAATAATCGGCGCTAAAGAACCGCGCATCCTGCTGCCTCGCTGGTCGATTATGGAGATCGAAATGATGAAGAGCCAGCTGAAGGAGTACCATTGGATCAAGGAGGAGAACAACAACGAGAAAAAGCCCTCCGGGCGCAAAGCCCGCCGCAAGGTGAAGCGTACTTTCACCAAGAATCCCTACTGCAAGTCCTGCCGCAAGTATTTCAAGACCTACACGGTCCTCTTCGCCCATAGGCGCATGTGTCCCGCGAAAAAAGAGCCCTGCAAGCAGGAAGAGGAGACACTGACCGAGGCGGACGAGGACGAGGAGAATAAGGAGAACGATCGGTTTGAAGTCAGGCCGCTGGTTAGCTGCAAAGACTGCAAGCGCTGCTTTCCCACGACGAAAGAGATCTTCGAGCATCGCCAGTTTCTCGATTGCATGACGGTCGATAGAGACGAGGAAACCGATCTGTCTGACAATACGGACGACGAATACGAGTACGACAAGCTGTACACCTGCAGTGTGTGCAGAGCTAAGTTCATCTCGGCCGATTTGCTGAAGCGGCACCGCCTGAGGGAGGGTCACTGCAGCTGGGATAAACTACTGAGAGCTAACGGAGCAAGGAGAAAGAACGGCTTTATAGTCGTTAAGGAGGATATCGAGGATTTCACTTTCAGAAGCCAGGACGAGAACGAATACTCGTGTACCACCTGCAATAACAGCGTCATTTATTACGACCCGGACGACCTGCTCAAGCACCACCGCGCGGTGCATGCGAGCTCCGAGGTCTACTGCCGTTACTGCTCCCAGAAGCTAAGTAGTAGCGCCGATTTCAGCGATCATCATCGGATCTACCACGAGCTTCAGGAGCACTGTCGTATTTGCGGTGACAAAGACTACGAGCAGCTCGACAGGCGAGCTCTGCCGCCTAAACCGATCTGCCTGAACTGTTGCAGGAAGTTCAGACTGCCTTTCGAGGACTGTTTGAGCCTACTGAAGGAGAACCTTTATTGCGACGATTGCGAAAGAGTCATGCCCACGGTGGCGCATGTCAAGTTTCACAATTGCGACAAGGTCAATCACAAACACATGACCCTGGCGATACTAATGTGCCCACTCTGTACGGAGATGTTTAACGGACTGCGGTCGCTGTACAGACACATCATCAGGCACAGCGACATTATGTCGTACGTGTGCGAGACATGCGGCAGGCTGCACGAGACTTGGAAAGCTCTCAGGGAGCACTCGATAAAGTGTCATTCTAGTGTTATCGCAAGACTGCCTAAAGTTAAAGAAGCCGAACTGAGGAAGACCGCCGAGGATATTATACGAAGATTTGTTAAAGGAGGCGTGACTCTGTTGACTTGATTGTTAGTTGTACAAGAATCGATGTTTCTTTTTTTGTTTTTTATTTACTTTTTTGAGTAATTGTATCAAACTGCCAGAAATTATGAATGACTGTTTTTAAACGGAAGTCATTGAGTGGATCGAAATCGATTGGTCCAACCAGTGCAAGCTGCCTTTTTGATTTTTATCTGATGAAATATGCCAGTATCACCACAAGCATCGTTTGAAACCACTTTATTAATACGTTCTATCTTAGTTATATATAAATCACTAAAAGCTGTTCATGGAAGATTTTATTCAACAATAAATTGATGCAAATTATACATTTAGAATGAAAAGTACATTATGATCAACTATGCAATCAGAAGTTGCAGTAGTTGTTAGGGAAGATGTTAACGTGAAAGAGACATTGAAGTCTATAAAAAAGTACAACAATTAAAAGTGTTAAATTTGCAGCAAAATTTATTTGATGATTTTTTTTTGTGTTTGAAGATCGAAGAATTTATAAAAGAGAAGAAAAAAAGCTGTTTATTAAAGTGGAAAATAAAAAACTTAGCCTGTGATGAAAATACTTAAATGTGATTTTAAACGATGGAAGAGGACATTTTATTAATTCAATTATTTTTTAATTGTTATTCAATAATAGTTACATTCGTAAAAGTCTTAATAATCAAAATTGCATAGAATCAGATTGTAGCTGAATCTGAATGTTATGTAGTAGTATGCGAAAAAGACTGTTATAGTTGAAAATGCCTGATACCTTTTTAACGATTTAAAGTTTTTTTACATTGATATTTATAAGCATGATATTCCCGGTGTAAACATTCACAACGTTACCAAATATTTGTAGCTCATACATGTTTTTTTTTTATCACGTTACATATTGTACCTTCGTATTTTTTTTTAAGAATCGTAAAGGAAATATTTATAAAAATCTGATTAAAAGAAAAAAAAAATAAAAAGAGTTTTTATCGAAAAGTTATACTTATTTATTGGAACAAATTTATTAAAATCCTTATTATATTGCACCTAGAATTTCACAAACAATTGATTCTTATTCAATAATTAATTATTAGTTATATTTTTTCAACAAGAATTTTCAAAAAGTGTAAGTATGTTTTAAATTTTTATATATTAATAAAAATATTACTTAAACAATTCGTTTATTTTTAAGGTAAGAATAATTACAATGTTCTGATTGTAACTATTATTAGATTTATAGATTATTTTTCTTATGCTGCACAGTGTAGACACTTTTTTCTTTTAAATTATGACATTTCAATTGTCTTCTTAAAAGAAATTTTAAGCAGCATGAAGATGCGAGAAAGAACTAGATACGAATGTTAAATGAGTTATATTTTGAATAAAACTAACATTAAAAAATACAAAAAATCAACGGACTAGCATTTTGCTGACTCGGTAAACTCCAAAACATAGAGCTCACATAATTTCATATTGTAATTATGTTGAGTGTGTTATTTTCCTTTTGACTGATTATTTAGAAAGCGTTGTCAAAATTATCTAAAATATTGTTGACAACATGAGCCTGAACTTCAAATCCATGTGTGATACCAAATCACTTGGCCTAGTTTTGCCAACTTTTGTGCACGGCGATCACACAAAGATGTAAAACTTCACGTGCTTGTTACGGAATATACTTTTAAAAAATGTGACAAAAATACGAAGGAAGTAAGTTATTACAGAGTTTAAAAAAAAAAATATTTTAAATGTAAAGTTTATTAAAAAATAATTCGGGGGAAAATACTAGTTAAATAAAAAAATTAAACATCAATATGTGCTGTAGATGAAAAAGTATGTCATTCAACCGAAACATACTGACACATTGATAATTTTGTTTGTAGGAAACATCCAATGGATCCATCCGACGCACTCTTATCCGTAAAAACAGAAAACGATCTCAGTACATCAGCAAAAGCATTCAAGAAATCGAAGTCTAAAATCCAAACCAAAGAAACTAAAACATCCACTTTGGAACTCGAGAGCCACCCAGAAACTTCAAACTCTTCTGCCACCACAGCAAAAGAAGAAATTTCCGTCATCGACTCTGTAACAAATTTCGGAACCGCAGGTCCTGCTCATCTCGAAGATCGCACCTGCCAAATCTGCAACCGCAGCTTCAAGCAGCGCCACTGGTACGAGAGCCATATGACCAAGCATCTCGAGTCTCGGCCCTACAAGTGCTCAATCTGCCAAGTTCCCTTCAAATGCCAGCTCTACCTCGATCGCCACACCAAGAGGGTGCACACAGACAATATCCGGCTGTATCCCTGCGACCAGTGCGATCTCCAGGTGCGCTCGAAGAACAGCCTCCTGTGCCACAAGACCTTCAAACACAGCCAAAGGTACAATTTCGAGTGCGAGCGCTGCGATAAGAAGTTCAAAACGAAATCGGCACTTAAGCAGCATGTACGGTGCCATGAGTCAGGCCCATGCGTCTGCGACGTCTGCGGCAAGCTGTATCCTCACATCAACGCGCTAAACTGTCACATAAACGAGAAGCACACCGTTAAGGT
>JAPYZB010000237.1:0-25567 GCA_030522745.1 Eupelmus kiefferi | reverse complement strand
GAGTTTTTTTGAGAATTCGCTGGGATTAATTGAGAAGATAAGGAGGGAGCGATCGTTAAATTTATTAGGCGGTTCATAGCTCTTTGAATTTTAATAAGTGCGAGGGAATGTACTTAGTTATGGAGAAAATTGAAAAACAAATATTATATAAAATAACAGAGGAACATAGCTTGAAGAATTAAAAAACTTTTATAGCAAAAAAATAAAGCTAAAAGATATACAATTCAATATAAACGAATCTTTCACATTAAAATAAACAATAGGTTCATTTCGATGAAAACTCTTCTGAAAATTCACCCAATAAATAATAATTTATACTAAATCGCTCTAATTAAACCACTTAAACCACAAACAATCACCCACACCAGCCTTCATCCACCTCGCAACTGTCAACAACACTAACCCACCATCACAATCACGACCATTCGAGGAAGCCAACGCACTCCGCGAACGCATCACTTGGCCATCTCGGCCATTCCGACCGCGCGATGACGAAACCCCCGCGAGTCAAGAAACTCGTCGCCGCACATGAAGATGACTCGACGATAACTCGACGGCCACTACCGCGCAAAAAGTAATTGTTTTTCTTTTTTTCCCCAAGCGCAAGCGATGAGCGCGCGGAATGTTAATGCACGCGGATTTTGTATCTCCCAAGCGCGCGCATCGATAGGCCGTGATTTATGGGCTGCCGATCGGCTCTCGCGCTTGCGCAATTTTAAAGGTACATGCATCGCGTGGAAATATTATATTTACCTTAGCCGGGAGCTTTAAAATTCTCCCTCTCTCGCTCGCCGCTGAATTGATTAATTTATACGATTATGCTAATGGCTACATTCGGAGAAAATGTAGCTTGGAAACGCGAGTGTGTGTATAGAGAGAGGAAAGTCGAATCGAGGACACGCGCGCAAGGCTTATACAAATTTAACAGACGCGCACAAGCGCGATCTAGCATTAAATAACTATTGCTTGATTTTATAAGGTTTGTTGTGTAGCTGCGGGGAGATAAATTGCCGGTAGGTACACGCACGCGGCTAAGGATTTATTCGAATGTATAAATGAGCTAAATGTTGCTTATCTGGAATAAATTATTTACTCGAACGGTAGGCGCTGGGTGAGCGTTCGGCTGGGATAAGTAAGTTGAAAATCGATTTTCGTTCAAAAGGATTATTTTTCAATTGCGCAACGTGAATTATGTTGTTGATCGTTTTTATTTTTCTAAAATCATCATTGAAAACAAATTCGGAAAAACGGATTATTTTCCGAAAATGAAAGTAAAACCACAGCCAATAGCGCACGACTTGAGCAATCGAAAGCAAAAAAATATCCGTAAAACGAGCTGAGAATTTGAAAGGAAGTAATCACATATTTCGTACACGTATACATAGGGCCGGCAGCCGTCGCATGGTCCGCACTTTCCCTCCTACGATAATCAAGAGAGTTGCGCCGTTGCTCCGCGTAATCCGCCAGGAATTATCCACTTCGATCGCAAGATTTTCGCGGTGTAATAATATCGCTGTGAAATTGTTCGATCGATAAATTTTCGCGATAACGATAATATTTTCGCTGAATGGGTCTCCTGTGTACGTCTTTCCTACTTCCTTTTTCATTTACTTTCATTTTATTTTTATAATTCTGCCTTGTATTACCGAGATCGAGTGTCTTGGTCTTTTCGGCTCCCGCGGAGTTCTCAGACATTAAAGGAAATTCTTGAGTAAACGATACCTTGCCCATTTGAAGTTTATTGTGAATTATTCATTTCCTTTATTATTACTGCATCCGTTATTATTCTGCTATTAGAAAATATTTACAAGAAAGGATGTTGCAAAATAATACGTTTAATTTATCAGTAATTTTTGCTGTCAGTACGGATATTAATCCGTTTATGTCCGTTAGGTCGTTTGTGATACGGTAGAAAATAAGTAAATAAATCAGAAAAAACAATGCTATTATGCTGAAATAATAAACAGTTTTATAGTCTTTATTTACGTATCATTTATTTTATTATTCATCTCGGAGCTTTTTTATTCATTTTCAGCTCTTTAGTTCGAAATGATAAAACAGCCAAAAGCTTTGAGCATGAATTGGTTTAAAAATATCATTATTTATTTCTTAAAACCTTAGTATTAATAGATATAAAAATAATACGAGGCTGAAATAAATATAACTGATTTAGAATCTTCTATCTATTTCGCTAAAAAAAAGTAAAAAAAGAAATAAAATTTTATTTGTACATATAAAATAATTTCTATCTTCTTCTATTTCATTCCTTTTTATCGCTTAGAGATAAAGCCATCTATTATACAGAATATATATAGAAAATAAAGATTTAAAGCCTTGAAGTGCATATATCTAAAAGTAAAACTCTGACTTACAACAACCTAGACATAATCCCACAGATACCCAGTAACCCCAAAAAATTCAAAGCTCTATCAGCCTAGTCAATCACCACCAAAAATACTGCTATTAACGAACCAAAAACGCGCCTAAACCCCAACCGAAAAGAAAGCAACACCCGAAGAAGATAAAAGCGCGCGAACACAGCGCGAAGCGCGTCGTTCTACAGCGAAGAATTCCAATAGAGAGTATACATACACGGCTCGATCCTCGCTGTTGGTTTTCTTCGCAGCCGAGTCTGGCATTTACGCATTCTTACACGTTACCGCGAAACTAAATTGCCGTTCGTTATTCTCTTCTCGCTCCTCCGGCAATACTGTAACTTTCAGTCACCATCCTTTTTCTTCTTCGCCCTTAATGATGTCGGCGCAGAATTACGCGAATTTTTAATTGCCGGGTAATACGATAGGAGCAGATGGATTGGCTGATTTATTTCTTGCGAGCAGGTCGAACGTTAAGAGTATATAACTAATGGACAGGCGGCTATCGGGTTTATGCGCACTTCGGTGCAGTGCGTGGTATATCGATACTGATAAACGGATGTATTAATGGTGATTGAATTTTCATTGAACGCTCATGCGATAAAGAAGGCTTTATCTCCTCTACATAGAGCTAATGCTATCTGACTCGGTTATTTTATGATAAAACATATAATAACTTTTACCGTGCGTTTGCAAAATTTCACCTTTTTTTTCAGATGTTTTTTCAATATATTATTTATACTTTGATATTAAATTGCTTATCCACTTGCTCAGATAAACTTTAGTAAATTCAGACGGAAATAAAGTAACAAACATTATTTTATAAACTATATTACTTTTATTACCGCTTGGATAACTCGCTTTCTCATCCTCCTTCGCCACACAAAATTCAGCGTGAATTATTCCGAACAAAAAAAATTAAACCCAACGCTCCCAATAAACAATTCACGCAGGAACAGCAGAAATACGTAAGCGATTAGCGACTCGACGCACGCATACACAATGGCCGACCGCAGAGTCGCTCGAACGACAACAGAAAAATAGAGAAGCGAAAAGAGCTCGACACACAGAAGCACGGAATTATTCTGTCCTCGTGACCGATCCTCGGCGCCGCTCGTTCTCCCTCTCTCCTTTCTTTTTCTCCTCTCGTTTTTCTCCCTTTGCCCGCGGGACGTTGCGAGCTCGCGCGCACCGATTTGCCGAGATTTCCGATTACGAGACTGAGGTGCCGGACGCCGAGAGCGCGCACTGTAAGCTCGATCTTTTGATTTTTGCCTTGGCTTTTTATTTTTCCCCGCCCCCGCCTCTATGGAACACAAGCCTCTTTTCAATTACATTCGACAACCGCGCTGGGGAATAGCATTGGAATTCCTCTTTCTCTGGCTTATCTTTCCCAATGTGGCTCGACACCCTTTCCATTTTCGTTACCGCGAGAGAGCTTCCGTTTTCGATTTTCGTCTCGTTCGGGTTCAGCGATGTCACACCCCCTTTTATCTTTCTGTATAGAAATGGTTTTCTGTGCTTTCGTTCGGTTGGTAATAAATTATTTTTTCCGAGCTCGCGGATTACTGGACGTTTGTTCTCGTTTTTTGTGATTTATGGATTGGCTGGAGAATGTATGGGTTGTGTTTGGTTACATGAAGGAAATTTATTCTATTGTTTTATTGTTGCTTTTTATAATATTGGGTTTTTAGCACATTTTTTTCTATTCTTCATTCATCAATATAGCCACTATGGACTTACAGGTTTGATAAATAAAATTTGAAGCCTCTTATTCAAATGACTTTTCCAATTTTCTTAATGACTGAAGATAAATTCTAAAATTATAAGCCAACTAATGGCAGTTATCATTCTACTTTCTTGTACTGATGAAGTTATTAAAGTTGAATATCAAGTCATCATTTATATGCTTTTCAAAAGATTGAACGGTTAATTAAATGAAATTAAAATACAGTTGTCAGCCAATCGGAAATCTCAATCTGTTTCTCACCGTGAAATCAGAAAAACGTTTAACTGCCTGCTCGTTACCTGCCAAGAAATAATGCAATGGTTCTCAACTCCCTTTTTGTAGCCGACTTTGCAATATTATTAATTACTTTCTATTTATTGCTTGAATCAATACAAAAAACTATTCATCTAAAATATTAAAACTTCATTCACAATTACCCTGACTACATCTTCAAACTCCCAGCACCATCGTTAACAAGCTCACAACTCCGCGCCAATTTCACCAAACACCACTTTCCTCCCCTCACCTCAAACAAAGCTCCATCTTCAATCCTGAAAACCCAGCATATTCCCCTCATACACCAGCACTTCACACTCAACCATCTTCCAAAGGCGGCGCCTACAGGGCGAACGATCGTATCGCCGAGCGGCAGGTAGACCGCACAGGTTGTCACGCTCGCGCTTCCAGGTTTCGCGCGCATTAAACGTAATGGAAGCCCCGCGGCGCGCGAGGTTTCGATTATCCATCCGGGGATTGTACGCGTTACGCGATAGAGCAAGGGTTGGCCTGCATGTAATTTCCATCGATCTTATCGGGCAGCGAGAGTGGGAGGATCGCGCTGCGAAGTGCGTTTGAAGTTTGATGCGCGCGGAGCGGCTGATACTATTACTTCGAGAGGCAGAATGTTGAAGTTGATGGTTATGGAATATCGGGGAGAGTGGCGCGATGGAAGATGGTTCCGTTAGCTGTATTGATTAAATTGATTAACGCGAAATGTGCGTTCGTATTAATCATGATAATTTGAAAGCTGAGTCGTGGGTATGAAAAAGTGATTGGTTATGAGTGTAATAGTTAGATGATGAGACTGGCTGATTATACACAAATAGAAAATTCATGTTTAAGGTGAAAGAAGGTGTTATTGTGGATTTTTTTCTTTTAGAGATTACATCTCTTCAGTAAGCAAATAAAACAAGCCAATGCATATAGCTTATGAAAGATAGATTGACTTTTTAGCAAATATAAGCAAATCTAATAAAGCAAGTACATTAATAAAACAAACTATGTGGTGTAAGTTTCTAAATGTTACTTGTACCATTTATTGCATACCTGTATTTTATGGAAAAAAACCACCAGGTTTTTCAATTCATTCACCTAACCATGACAAAAAATACAAGAACATACAAATTCCCCGTATTAATCATCGTAATAACCGCAAAGAAGTCAGAATTTCGATAAGGCCGGGAAAGCAGCTCAAAAAGCGCAGAGCCAAGCTAATTAAACGCTCGAAACTTTCCTTATAAATAAGGACCTCCCTTCGCTATCCATAACCCGCAACTCTTGCAGTCCCACAAATAATTCGCGCAAATACGTGGCCCTCTCTGGTCGATGCGTTAAAACGCGAGAAAGCAGAGCGAACCCGGCCGCAGTAACTCAGGCTCACGTATGGCCGTCTCCTCTTGGGCAATAAAAGGATAATAAGCAGAGAGATAGAACGAGCTGCGCGCGCGAGGCCCCCATATGTGTGCGCGAGTGGGTGTAGCGCGATAAGTGGCGAACGCGTGTGCAAGCAGTCTGCGCCGACTGAATTACGAGGGAAGTTTCAACGATCGTAGTCCGCATATTTCGGGCGTTGTATATCAGGGAACGCTCGGACCGAGCGGCCAAAAATTAGAATAAGCCTGATGCATTCGAGTTGTACTGGGATGTTGCTACTTTGGAGGGAGAGGCGCTGTAATTCGTCGGCGATTTGTATGGAATTAAGGACTGACGATTTGATTTGCTGGGAATAATTTATTAACATGAAATTTAATATTTTTTGACAAGCTTTTAAGCGAGGAATTATTAAAATGTTTTCAGTAAGATACGCTAGTATGATTTTTTAAATATTTATTTGATTAGATTCATATCTTGATCGTACTAAAAAGTTGTTTTGGAAAGTTTTTTATGTCATAATAAAATAAACAAGAAATTGTACAAATAAGAATAAAAATTCAATTATGTTGGATAAATGTATTTTTCAAGACATAAAATGTACACTGTTTGCATCTCAGATTTAAATATTGCAAACGTGTATTTTAATGATGACAATACTATAAAATTATAATATTACTCTATAAAATAAACAAGGAAAAAACAATCAAAAACAAGTGTAACGTACGTTAATTATAACGCACATTATTTTCTTACGGTCGTTGCATTTTTTATCAACGTTGTAAATGATATAACGTGGTCATAAAGGTACACGAGCCCACTATAAAAAGCTTCTAAAATATTACAGGGAGAGGTGTGTATGCAAAAAGAACACTAAGTACTAACGAGTAACTCACAATGAACGTATTGTTATTTTTGTTTCAATTATTTTTTTTTTCTAACTATTATTTCTACAAAAACAAAAATATTTATCAAATATTTAAAGATAATTATAATTTTATAGAAATGCTATCAATTTTTATTAAAACAAACGAAGATAACTAAAAAAATTTTCTATGAGCAGAAAGCTGTTGAAACAACAATAGGTGCTAATTTTTGGAAACGTAACGTTAAATAAAAATAGTAACGACAGAACGTACGAACGATGGTTAAAGTAATTTCGGTGGGGTGCAAATTCGCAATGCTGCGGTCACCGAGGTCACCACGCTCGGCAGCCACAATTTCTGTGCCGCTACGCGACAAAACGGGATTTTACCATTTGTGGATTCGCCCACGTGAAGTGCAATTTTTGTCTCAGAGAGATTTTTTGCCACTTACTGTTAATTGCTTTAAAAAAGTTTAAATGACTTTGAAAATAATTTGCATAAATACAGTAAAATTTATTAGTAGTGTACAAAATAGCAATATTTTATTAATTGTACCTCATTGTTAGTATCTTATGCGGATTTTAGTAATTCTGTTAAAAAAAAATATTAACCTTACTTTGCAGCAACAGCATCTTCTTTATAAAATCATTCAAGTATTCTATGTTCTTACCTGCAACAAAAAACAAATAATATTTAAAAAATGCAAAAAAGTAATTATTATGGTATTTATAAGGCATTTATTAAAAAAATATATAATTTGCTAACAAACAATTTGGTAACAAATAAGATTATGAAAGTTGTTTTTACTTTTTGAGTGCAAAGTATAGCTTTTTTTTTAAATTGGAAGAATAGAAAAGGCAGCAAACAAAACAAAAAAGTTTTGCTAATCAATTTTTCTATTCTAAGTTAAAGTCATTGCTTGTCGTGTCACGTATCCAATCAACAGCAGTCATTACTTCGAAAAGAAAGGAATTGTGATGCTTACACAGAAAGTTACAAACAAATGCTACGATGACTTTTCGCTGCATCTTTATATTCGTTCCCTTTACGCGTACAAAGTTGAGAAACTTACATATTTATGAGCAGAAAGAAAACGTGTAAATTTTGCAAAAAGAAAATTACTTTTGCAAACTTCAATTTTCTAACTGTCGAAAATTTTTAGGACACTTTTTAATTTATGAATTTAAATTCAAAAATCAAATTACGTTTCCTAAAGATGATACATGAGCGTGTGGAGATAGTAAAAGAATTTTTTTTATTGTAGAAAATCTATTACTTCGCTTTATAAAAATTATGATGCATGTTGAAAATGCACAATTTGTAATTTAGGTTCCTATAACTTTTTTTATAAAAGTAAAAGAACAGATCTTAACAGTGTAACAATATTTACAGATGATTTTTACAACGTTTAAGATTCAGTTTTCAATTGCTATGATAATGAAAATTAATGAAATCTATAAATTCCGCAAACAAATCGCTAACCAACCCACAAAAAAAAAATAATCCGCGAACAAGTGCAGCAACTTACCCACAATAAAACCCCCATGGGATCGAGCGACACGCACCCAACCTAATATATCTTATCCCGACATCAACCGGGCGCGTCGAAATCGTCCCATTACCCGCTCCATAAATGAGCGTCGTAAAATTATCCAATAAATCCAGCCTCGCAACACAAACGACAAACCGTTAAGTGAATAATCGCGTCCAAACGCATTCAGTCTGTATCATCATCTCCCTTACCCTCCTCCGACATCCATTTGCGAAAAATCATGCGTGGGCCTACGACAACGCGGCCATAAATACGAGGAATCGATCGGTCAAGGTGTTCGCGATTCGCGCGCGATAGGGCAGACGCGCACGCGGCCTTATATAGATCCCGAGAGAAAGATAGTCCGTAGAAACAGTTAGACTGCAGCCGCCGCGAGCGAGCTTTTTGTTTCGACTGGTACTTTACGACGTGTTTATTTGGACGGCAAGATGACACGTGAGAGAGCGGGAAAACTGGCTTGCTTTTGAAGTCGGCGACGGCTGGAATGCGCCGGCGCACGCATGCGCTTTGCATGCGGGATGTTTAATTTTTTGGCTTTGAATTTATCGGCAGGAAGTTGGCCGTGCATTTTTGAATGGAAAATTAGAGACGCGGAGAACGTTTTGTAAAATGGAAGCGAGGTAGGTAATTTGTTTGGATTTTTTTGCTTGGCAATGAAGCTGTAAATCATAAAGTGAAAGGAGTATAATTATGTAATTACATCGTGACCAGATTTGCAATTAATGAATTTTATGTACATTTCAGTTTCTGAGTATGTTTAATTAAGATATGCGAGCGATTTTATCATTCAATACTGACCAATTACATTTTATCACTATACACTTACAGATTACAACTTCATAGAAATAATCAAATAAATAATGACTTAAAAAAAAATAAAATGCGTTACGTTTGTCTCACAAAACGACCGTACACATATACCGATAATAACAACAATCACCGCCACTTCGGCTGCAATGCCTCAACAAAATACTCAATCGCTTCGCCATAAGGCACTCAATGACCACCCAGCAGCAGTCGAGGCTAAAACAAAATCGCTTACGCATCGACTACAAATAAGTAGTAAGACTCCCTACATTATCAGACACATCGATGCGTATACCGTTGCTACGCAACTTTTCCTAGAAGCGCGCGCGAGCCACGATTCATCTGGAGAAAGAAACATAAGCAGCGCACGAGGGCTACTTGCTTGCCGCGATTATTGTTTAGACTATAGCGAAGGCTCGAGTCATACTCTCTCCTTCGATTCGCGGAGCGACGACGACGACACACCTTATCGTCAGCCAAGCGGAATCTAAACAATCGCCGTTTGTTTAAAGAGCGAGGAAGCGCGCGAGTTTTAATGGATCTTACGACGAAGTCGTTTGATCGCAGGTGCGCCTTTCTGTAAATTACGTAGCAACGTTCGCTTTCCTTGTTTCCTTGCGCTTCTTCATTCTCGTTTTCAAGTGAACGAGGTTCGCCGAGCGCTTGACTTCCTTTTGGTTTCTGCTTGCTTTTTTATTATTTCGAGTTTTATTTTGACGATGGACTTCGAGGGTTCTTTTTTTGATTTTCTGAATTTTAATCAGCGAAACGCATAAATAAAGCTTTTTAATTTCGCGAGCGTCACCGATACTTTATGCATTTGCTTCACGGCCGTTGGGACATGTTTATTTACAAGTATAATCCGATCCGAAACCAGTTTTGAAGTTTAAACTAAATAAATCAATGACATGAAGTACTGGCAGGGCTCGGGTAATTTTTCCGTCTACTTAATAAGGATTACGTAACTTCGTCTGGGATATAAATACCACTATTTAAATAAAGATTTACAAGCACAGAGGGCTAATTTACATTTGGTAATTAAAAATCCTTTACAATAAATTATTGCATTGCGAATTATCGTTTATTAATAAAAGGAAAGAAAATTCATTAAACCCTTGAAATATATCGCCCGCTGACCGTGCCATCAGTTTTTACAAGCGCTAGAACAAAAAGTAAAACGCGCTTTATAACCGTTAAACTCTCGTGCACACAGCTCACGCGAAAAACTCTTGCGTGCGAGAGCGCAACCTTTCCTGCCTCCCTTGTCGTTATTATGCGCGGCAATTCGCGCTTGCTATCAATTATGCGAAAAGAAAATATTTGCTTTATGAAATTACGAATAAAGGAGCTTTATCGCTGCCCGGAGTCACGGCGAAAGTCGAGAGCGAGAAATCGGAGCAGCTGCCGCCGGCCGTGAATGAATCGGAATTATTATTGCGACCATTTAAACCCATAGAGCGCCGGCTCGCGCTTTTTTTTCTTTCTATTTTTAGATAAGATTAATTGCGCTCTTAATCGCGCTTTTTTTTTCTTATTATTCAATGATCTGAACTAACGTTGCTTTTGTGTATAGAAACTTGCAGGCGGAATTAAGATTACAGCGAGTGCTTGAATAAAGTACATATTATTCTTTGTTTCGGGAGATACCTTTTTATAGCAAACATTAGGACAGTATAGCATTTAAATTAATCTTAACAATAACTATAACCATAAAAACAATGATGAAGATTCCACAATGAAAGAGTAACAATGTTGCCCGTTATTAAGTAAGATAGATACGCGTTTCTTTCTCTCGGGAGCAAGAATAATAAACGATGAAAAAAAAAACAGGATGGACGAAAGGCAGGAGCGGCTATCGTTACCGTGAAAACCCCATGGCATCTAAAACCCTTTTATCGAGCTCGAGGCCCTGCAACGCTGCTTCTTTGCCTTAATCCCGTCATTGTGCTCAAACAGCCGCGCATACGGCAAAGGTCTATCTTACGTCTCTTTTAAGTGGGTGTACTTAAGCCGAATTGAAGGTGAAATCAAGACGGAGGGAGTACGGACTGGGCTAAAACATTGGATTGGGAAACAAAAGTTTGAGAAACCTTCTGGAGAGATGTTAAAAAGAGAAAGGATAATGTATAGGTAAATATAATAAGAAAAGATTTAGGAAGATAGAAGTAGAAGAAACTAAAGGAGGGAAATGTCGGAAAAAATAAGGATAAAATGAAAAAGGTGTTGATTACCTTTTGGCTTTACAGTAATGAAGTATTCAAATAGCTTTTTTACTCATTTAAAAATTCCATCTCGTAAAAATAAATGAAACATCATCATAGAGGGATTATTCGTATCCGCACATTTTTTTATTATCTTTTTGATCATCCTAAGCAAATGAAGTGACACTGGAAGAAAATGAAACTTCCCTTATCTCAAAATTCACTGGCTTATCTAAAGGAGCCCTCTCGCCCTAAACTTTCGGATTCCGACAGACTAAAGAAAAGCCGTAATTCAAAGAAAAAAAAACAGAAACCTTCGACGTCACGGTGGCAAACGAGTAAAGATGAAGCCGTGCAACAAACGGGAAAGCCAAGAAAATGAGAGAGAAGGAGCATCCAAGGATGGACGGGGTAAAATCGTTTCCTCGCTAAGGGAAAGTTTTATCGGCCGTAAAAGTCGGGCCTCTTACCTCGTCATCCCTAATCCCAAGGCCGTTCAGTCATCGAGACAAAGTTTCTTTATATTAGGTCAGGTCATTCTGCTTTACGATTTTCCGAGTCTTATGCGCCACGCGTAAAACCGGCGTCTTTGCTTTATGTATACGTATACGCTGACTCGGTATATATATAAGCGACCGGTGCGTCGGCGCTGTACGTGGAAAGGATCGCGAAACAGGAAATCTCCTTAAACCTTATATACCCTTTCTCTAGCTGCCTGCCTCTTCGAGAGCGCAGCGGAAAATTTCCATTTCTGTATTGCCCTTTCTCGCTCCCTTCTCCCGCTCCCTTCTCACTGACTCTATTCGACGAAAATGACGGACCGCCGGGACTTTTTTCCTCTTTTTCGAGAAAATTCAATGCATTGAGAAAAAAATATAAAAGACTCGAGTGTTTTCTTTTTAAGGTTATTATTTTCCAGCTCAAACGAATGTATAGAATTCTTTTTAGTTCGAGTTTTATTCGTACGAGAAATTATATTTTATCGTATTTTCATTGAAGGTTATATTTAAAAGCCAACACAAATAGAAAATATGTCCAGGAATAAAATGGTGTAAAAGTTGGAAGTAACGTTCCATTTAAAACTTTATTTCTGTCGGATGTGTAAAATTAAAGCATTAATGAATGACGTACTTCTTGTGAATGCTGTATGAATGCTATTGAACAGGATAAATATAGCATTCGTAAAGGTACGGAATTAAACCAACCGCTTTAATTTATTATTCAAATTATTTCAAAGCTCATATCATTCTGTGCAAAATACACAAACAAAAAATTATTAACGATAAATATTCGTAAATTTTATATAAAGTTTTCGTAATATAGAATGCAAAATATAATTGAAAATAAAATGTTTAGATTTTACAGCTACAATCGCCAAACAAATTCCCGATAATTCTAAAAAATTACACACTCGTGGGTCTGGAGAAAAATCGGGTAGACTGCATGGAGAGACGAACGAAGAGAGGAAAAAAGAAAGAAGACACGAGCTTACATTCATTTTGCGGAACTCGTTAAGGCGGCACGTCCAGTCGAGCTGTCGACCGAATAAATCACCGAACTTGAAGGACGCTCATAGAATGACAATAGGAAAGCCGTGGGGTGGGGGTAGGCAACGACGTCGAGGTGGAGGGACATTTTTCGGCTGCTTTAAAATTCCCACCACGCGTCTAGCCGGTTCTCCTCTCTTTCCAGAAGTGCCGAGAGAAGCCTGAGGAAACGAAGAAATAAAGGAAACGAGGAAAAGGAAGAAAGAGAGAGAGAGAGAGAGAGGGATACAGTAAAGCACGTTGTCTTATCTTACAAACACAAGAGGCGAGTAACTCTCTATTTATATAGAGCGGTATACCCTGTTTATGTAGTCCAGGATTTTAAGATTACCCATAAAATTGTGCTTAGACATCATAGCTTCTTAATAAATAATGATAAAAATTAATATTTGCAAGTATAATTTAAAAAATAGTAATTTGTGTTTTAAAAAAAAACATTTTAAAATATTAAATCGGAATTTTGAAAATTATTTTACAGTAAATACAATAACTAAGTTAATTCTACATATTAAGATAAGAAAACATGATACAAGAAAAAGAGGCATAAAATTCCTTGGCATCCCGGAACAAAGAAGAGGCGTCAAGAAGCGAACGAACAATCAAAAGACCAAAATAAAGTGCTACTGTATGCAGCACGCAAGGGAAACGGGTCGCAGGTGAGCGAAAAAAAAGGAAGAAAATGAGCCGAAATTCACAAATAGTGAGCGCACACTACAGTAGCATTCCCCAGCCATTAGATTTGCATTTATATTGTATTTTGCGATTTATGGAAGGCTACTTGTCTTACGTGCGTTTATGTACGCGCATAACCTTGAATAATTTCACGAATATTTAAGAACCGTTAAAGATCTTTGGGTTTCCTTGTAAGCTGCGCTCTTTTTTTAGCAGGTATGGCTCGTTTTTCTTCTTGGCGGTGCGCATGCAAGAAGCACGGCGAAGCCGTTTCGTTGCTCTTTTTATTTTGCTGAGTGTCTGTTGTTTCGTGAGACGATAATGGAAGGAGCAAGTGTTTTTCATTGTTCACGTGTGCTAAGAAGAATTTTTCATTTTCTTAGGAAGCACTGATAAATTGTGCTTGGAATTCACTTATTGGTAAATGAATGTTTCAAACGAAATTCTAAAATCGATAGAAGGAACATTTAATATTCTAACATATTCTACACTATTTTTTTATTATTCGAGACTGTAAAATGACTATTTTTTGGCCATTTTCTACCTTAAAAAATAGTAATTTCCCATTAAATAAATAGTAAGTACCATCATTTACAGCAGTATCTAATATTGTATGGTTGCACGTATGATTTCTAATTGTAAGTAAAAATTTTAATAAGTATGTGTTAATTACTAATCAATTTATATATTTTCCTAGAATTTTACAAGTTTGCAGTTAATATAACATTCACTTTCGAAAAAATTCGAAGTAAGATGGACATTAGCAGTTGAACTCATACTACCCTTATAAGCAATTTTTAAAATTAAAAGTTTTATATAACTGTAGCAACAGAATTTATGTATTTCACAAGAAAAAGAATATTGAGCTTCTATAATCACTTTTAAGTGTCATTTATAGTAGCTAGTAATTAAAATAAGAATAAATTTATGCTCAAGTTAATACTAGAACGTGGAATCGTATCCGCCGTGTAATTCGAATACAAGGCTCTCAGAAAGTAAATTACGAACTTTTTATCCAAAGACTTATACAGTCTTTTAATGGCTATTGTAAATAAAGAGCCACGGTATATTTTTCAACCTGAAATTTATCGTCTAGTTGAGCGCTGTGACGGACAAGCGAGGATTTTAAATACAGCCTTCGCAAATAATAATTTTCCTTTAGAAACTCCACTTTCCAATAAGAACACGGACACGCACATAACGTTAAAACATCAAACTTACCTTAATTCATAAATTAAACGGACGTGAAAGTCTATTGTTGTTATTTGCTGCAACATGCCATTAAAGGATGACGATATTTACTCACTTGTAACATGTATTGCGCAACTTTTATATATGCTTTCTTTGCTGGAAATATTCCCATTGTAAAATTCAAATTCAAGTGCTCACAAATTGTAATGTACAACGATCATAATTTTTATTATACTCTATTTGCTTTTCTGAGATAAATCATTTGATTACAAAGTGCTATTTTAATGCAGTAATTAAAAAATCCTTAACATACTTTAATTTTAATATTAATTAATATTTTAACAAAAGAATTTTATCTCTCCTCCATTTAAGCTTTTAAACGGACCGAAAAATTCCGATAAGGATTCTATTAATCCCGAAAAGATACTAGGTACGGTACGAAAAATTGCGCGCAATTAAAGAAAAGGAAACATAAAAAAACGAAGATAAAAATCCAGCTAGGAGCAGCAAAGAAGGGCCAAGATCGCGAAAGGGATATACATAAAGTAAAAGCGAGAGGGGCGAGAAACAAACGCGATTACCCCGCAGAACGAAGTGACAAAGTGTCGGATAAGCCGCTGGTACTGCGGCGCGACGCTGACGACGAACCCGACGATTTACGAGCCGTCGCAAATCAGCCGCTTGGGGGAAGCGCGTGGCGAACTTGGCCCGATGGGTCGGTTGTCTTTTTTTTTTGTTCTTCCTGTGAACACTCGATTTGTCTGAATTGTAAGCCTTGATTGTGATTCTAGAATCTAGGTATTCATTTAATTAAGGGTAAAGTTTGTTAGTTTAATACGGTTTTTAATGATTATTTATCATTATTTATATTTAAATAACTCCAGATTTTTCAAAAAAAAGACCATTCTAGAATTTTTCATTATTTTCAGTATATATAAAAGTTAAAATCAACATTTTTTTGACTGAAACTCAGACGAAAAAGAATAATATTGACACAAGTCTTAACTGTAGTTACAGACAAAGATTAATAAAAGGGGATATTATAAATAAATTGAGCAAATCGCCTGCAGGGAATGCAAGAGTTTTTCGCAATCTCAATGATTCAGAAATTACAAAAAAAGTAATCCAAAAGAAAAGTTTTGTATTCGAGATAAATGGAATTTAAAGAAAAAGAAGATTTCTTTTGTTCAAATTTTACAAATTCAGTTCGTTAAAGATTGCAGAAGTTAAAAGTTACGGTTTCTTTATCTGTAGACTTTTTTTTATAAAATTCAGAGGGTCGTAAATTAAAAATATGATTAAACAATCTTTGATTAATATCAAAGTTATAGCATTATCAAATTCAAGGCAGTCCAGAGAAGGGAACATAAACAATCGCAATGTTTTCAAGGACTTCAGATGTACAAAAATATTTACAACTGCATTTATTGCATGGTCAATTAATAAGATTAAAGTGTCATCTCGTTATGCGAGTGTCTCGATTATCTTAAATTAACCCCTGAAGAATCACTTAACAGTTGCAGTAGACATAAACGTTTGTCACGAGTGTTTCAATTAGACTTCGTAATCGTTTTTAATGCGACCGCCACATGGCTCTTTACTCTCTCCCTCTCTCTTTCTCTCTTTCATGTACTCTGAATTACTAAAATTCATACTTCGCTACGAAGTTACACTATTAGACACAATACAATGTTTCGTTTGTTTCAAAAAGTTGTCAAACCTGCAAAATTTTAAGGTAGAAGGATATTTTAATTAAATTTTTGTAATTTAATATTTTTTTTGTAGCAATTTTAAAATTTTTTACTCGAATAATTTTTCTTAATTGGAAAATTCACGTTCAATTTTTGCGATATTCTCATTAGAAAAAAATATAAAAATATGTTTCACAGCGTAATTAAAATTGTTCACAGGTTAATAGAAGTGTAAAAGTAGAAAATCTGGATAGTTAACTCTTCCCGGTGTCTGACGCACTACTGAACGACTTTCACGTGTCGACTTTTTCCCGTGGGAAATTTAAGAATCGAACGTGTAGCATGCTGAATTTAAAGGGCTTATCTGGATCGCCGACTCGGAGAGGAAAGTTGTTTGTTTTGGTTAGTTTTACTTTATGGAGTATATAATACATCAAGCACATTAATCACTGAATTTCGTGTACATTAACATTTAAGAAAAATAACTTTGTACATTTTTTAACTGTATTCAGCACACGTGCATATAAGAAAAAAAGATTTTTTACTAAAACATTTACATTAATTTAGCAAATGTAACAAAAGAACTCATAATAACTATTTTCTATTATTAGTGAATTCGATCTCATCAATCTGCACTAAAAGCGTACCAAATTTATAAATCAACTACTGGTCAACACCCTGTTTTCCCAGTACTCACAAACTCCCCGAGGGGGGGGGCTCCGTCGCGATGTAAATTTGCGTAATTTCGCGTAAATTGAGCGATAAAACAAACCGACTAACGATAATGAACTCGAGTATTACAAAAAGCGAGAGAGAAAGAGGAAGCGAAGTTAGGAGAAAAAAGGAGAGAGAGAGAACGTTCGCAGGAGTAGAAGCTAAATAGTCCGCGAAGAGCCGGTATCTACGAAGCTGCGGCGCGGGTGTACCGACGTGAAAGCGGGGCTCTACTTCAATTATCGTAACGTTTAATCAATATACGCTCGACTTTCCTCGTTAGCTCGGCGCGCGCGGCATTAAGCTCGCGGCGGCGGCGGCGGCGGCGGCGGCGTAGTATATAAGTTTTCCACGCTTATAAGACGCTACGACGTATCCCTAACGACCTACCTAATAGTCCGAACTCTCTCCTTCTCTTTCTTCGACCGCTTTAATTTTTTTCCGGTTCGCTCTTTTACTAGGATAGAAACTGGATATTGAGATGGTTTCTTTGTTGCAGATTTTTGTCGTACGTTAATTTTGTACAATCTCGATATTATAACGATCAATTTTAATTATTTTTCTTATAATTAATTCGACAAATAGTTTCACGGAAATTTAATTATTTCAATCCCATAAAAAATCTAATATGCCCGACAACGAAAACTGCACCTTATTTCCACATTTTTCTAGCCAACGCGACAAACGCGCAAATAATCCGATAAACAATTGCGCGAGCTTGCGAAACCGATAAAGATCGCCTTGAGCGAGCCCACGAAAGAGTAGCGAAAAAGAATGAAGAGTAGAGGGCAAAGAAAAAAAGCAAAAGGAATAAAAGAAGTTGCAGACAGACTCCATTTGCCGCGATCCGCAACTGCACTCACCTCGCCAATGTAGTGCCCTAGCGCGCCTCTTTTCTCTTTCTCTTAGCTGCCGCTATGCCTTGTATACTTACAAATATGCGGACAATGTCGCTTGTTCGCGAATGTGCCGGAGTATAATACGCGATAAGCTAGATATTGATGCTCGGTGAATTATATATTTTAATGGATAATAATAATTCAATCGATTTTAAAAGGTCGGTAAAAATTTCATTTGGAGGGATTGTTCGTCAATAGATAAAGAATGGATAAAAACGACATAAATTTATAAGATCTATAGATTATTTCTAGTCGTATTGATGTTGTTTTAGTAAAAATAGAACATTTAAATTTAGATTCAGCTTTAGACTTTTAAACTTACATCTTCCGGGAGTAACCTCATTTTAAGCCTTTTAATATCTCCAGCTATAACTTTCAGTCAATTTTATATAAATCACCAAGCAATTAAGCAAACCTAAAAAATAATTTCGAGTTTTGACATCTTAATCCCAGCCGCAAAATCATGCAAACACACTCCCGCTCAGCTACCAAACGGTAAAATCCCTCAAGTCCCATAAACATCGCGCTCGTGCATCCACGGTATCAAACGTCGAAATTAGTGGCCTCGGCCGCGAAGCGCAGGCTCTTATAAAAGCCGGTAACACGCCGTAAATCTGCAAACGAGCGCGCGAGCAGGCCTCGCACCTCTTAAAATTACCCATCAGCGCTGCTCAAAAAGCTCCTCCTGACGAGAGAGCGCGTCGCGCGTCCCATAAATCGCCGCGACACCGGCAATTAACCTGGAACTTCGATTACACGTTGCGCCGCGGCCACGGGAGAGACACGCTTCGGAAAAATATTATTTTAATTAACTTTTTTTTGCGCGCGGATGTAAAAATCGCGGCGATGTGGTCTGAGACTTTCTAGGACGCAGGCGCGCATTTTTCTCGAGGCGGAGAGCTCGGTTAATCATTTGTTTTGCGCAGATAGAAAACTGGGTTTTGTTTGCTTGCACTTTTTTTTGCCGTTGGGGAGAATGAGGATCTGGCTATTTTTTGGCTTGTTTGTTTAGCAAGAGTTAAATGGCGCAGGGAAAATTGCAAGCATCTGATTTTATTGTGTTTCTAAGAAGTATAAAGTGTTTGTTAATTATTGTGATTAAGAGAAATGAAAAAAAAATTGTTAGGCGCAGAAATAAAGCAGCGGATGTCGAAAATTAAGAAATTACCGAGCCCTGTTCAATTATAAGCGCGCCGAAATCACCCCTTCGATCAGTAACTGACGCAACTTGCGTATATGCTGTGTCAAAAGTGAGTTAAAACTTCGAACGTAACGTCGAAAATATGACAGTCGAATAACTATAGCAGAAAGTGAATATTTTGATAAAATACATATTAAGTTAACTATAAACAAATAGATCAGAATGAAACTTAACTTATCGTGATCTAAGGAAAGAATTATCCATTCTGTTACATTACAAGTATGTACATCTCACTCTAATCTGAACTAGATAACACGCGAGAACCATATAAACATAGATTTATCACACCCATCACAATCACATTTCCTTTATCACACCTTGTCAGTATTTCACGCACTAAAACAACCGGACAATGTACGTACAAATTTCCAACCGTAATAGTACACCGTCTGCAATTCCCCTAATCCATCACCCAAATTATACATACTAAGCGTCGCGAGCGGACAAAGTAAACCAACAACCCCCACGATGAGCAAGGCGAAATTTCGCAAACGAACGCACTCTCTTCCGTCTTTTTTTTACGCGCGATAATTGCGGCGTTCGCCGCCGCGTGTCGCCGGTGCGCCAGCTCGGCATCCCCGTAGCAGAAAACACGGCGCGCGGCGAACGGCGACGAATTGCTTCCGGCGCGCCGAGGAAAAAAGTCTTCTTCGCGACTGTACAATATCTACGTTCGACTACCCTCGCTCGCGCGCGCGCTTTTCGTTCCACGAGGATAATTAAGCCTAATTAGCTTCTCGGGCAGATAGCCCTTTCGCATGTGAACAGACGTGCGTGTGGGTACGTGTGTGTGTGTGTGTTTGCTTTAGGAAAAGGCCTGAACAAATTTTCATCGCGCACGCGTGTAAGTGCGCGCTTATTATCGACGCTCCATTTTCCTTATTATCAGAGCCGCCCTTTTTTTTCTCTGCTTGCCTTCGACGAGCGGCGCGCTCTCTCTCTTTGTTTTGCCGCCGTCGTTTCGAGACTCATCCGTGAGCACGCTTCGACGCTCAAGCTGCGTTGAGTGTTTTACTTTAGCGTAGGAGAGGCTTCGGTGCTTGTTTTTTGCGTTGTGGTCAAGCTTTTTGCGCTACGGGATTTCGATACAGTGGAGAATTGAGTGTTTATTTTGTGGTTGAATTATTGAATTTTAATTAATTATGTGAAGAACAAATTTTTAATTAGTAATGCTTTGGGTATAACGTTCATTATTTATACTGAAAACATAGGCTTATATCTGTTACTTTTAAATCTACTGAGGAGATGGAAATGAATAAAAGAAGTTGCGATGTAATTAATAATTTCAGATAATATTTATTTTGTACAAGGTCGAAAACGGCTCAATGGGTATAATTGGGTCAATTTGTATAATTTTAAAAATTATCGAATCAAGAATTAATTGAAATACTAAATATTATAGTTTATTAAAAAATCAATCTTTTTAATAATGCGTTATAATATAGTTCCCTAATATATCAAAAGTATTAAAAAATTAAGATAATTTTGTATTTTTTAAATAATTTCATTTATTCTAAAAAAAATCTACAAGCATTAAAAAAAATTAATTCACAACGATTTTTTCCAGATATCTTTTTTTAATTACAAACTGAACCTTTCCCTTGCCAAACAGCACACAACTACATCCCTAAAACCAAACCTCCACAATCACAGCACAAAATGAAAAAACCACGCACCCTCTGCAAAAGTAAACATTCATGCTGCTCCACGCACGCCCAAAAGACGTTCCGCGCTTCGTCATGTACATATATTCTTCCCTCTCCGACGTAGCTCCGAGAACAGGCAGGAACGAGCCAGCTTAGCAGGGCTTAGTTCGTTAAATCCTTTCGCCAATTAACTCATTACGAGTCCGAATCGCGCTCGCGCACGGCGCTTAGCTTTTAGTGATAATTAAACGGCCCTCTCGCGAGACCGCGCGAGCGCCTCCTGACTCTGGCGGCCGCGCCGGCTTATCGGCGACCGAGCCGCGCGAATCTTGGCCAATTAAGGAGGGCGCGAAGTCCGAGAGCTTTTTCGGCTTAGGTTTTTCGCTCGGCCTTATACGTTTAATTATGATCTTATTATGCTTTGGATTAAGAATTTTTCGAAAGTGCGCGTGTGATTCGGGCTGGTGGAGATAATTTTGAAATTAATTTTATGGCTGTTGGCTCGAAGGATAAATTTAATATATATCGGAAACTTTTTAAATTGGATTTTTCGTTCATTAAATGCTTCGATAAACTTGCGAAAATGATTTTTAGATGTCAGCGATTTTAATCAGTTCCGATTGGCGACACATTTCTGGCACGAGTATAAAATGAATTCGATTTTATTTATTGAATTACTTGAGTGATCAGTTTTTTCGATAATCGAATGCATTGACACATTTGCTACCGCAGATTGTTGAAGAAAAAGAATAATCATAAATACCAACATATCTGACCTTAACCAATATTCCTTGAACAACCAGTTTGGTTAAAATGAAAAAACATAAAGTATATATACTCCACTCACCTGAAACAAGTAGAGGAATAAAAAAATCCATGACGATTCCCTTCACCCAACGGTCACATTTGGACCTCTCCCCCCTCACACACACACACACACACACACACACACACACACACACACACGCACACACTTACACGCACATACACAAATGGTCGCGTGTACGTTCTTTAAAAACTCAGTACCCGTATAATAACAAGCCCGTCGGAGGCGGGGCAGCAGTCTCATTAAGTTTTCAAATTGCTTAATTGTCACGGCGCTGTGTAACCGCCCGCATATAGACTTTATTCCCTTGGAAGAGCTGCGAATGATATTTCGCGGGGCAAAAAAGCCGTAGTTTCGTGCAGTGCGCGAAACTGCTTCATTAAGTTCATTAAGACATCGCGCGGCGTTGTACCATTTCTTTGGTGCCCACGCCCCCCCGTTGAGTTTTTCACCAGCTCTGGGTACATGCGAAATCGGAATTAGCTAACGAGATGGGGCTTAGCGCGGCGCAGTTGTGTAGTGATTTGTATTCCAGCGTGGCTGTAGTTACAGGAGGTTGGTTCGCTGGGTTTTTGCATGATACGAAGAATGAATTAATTAATAATTATGAGAATTTTATTACGCGTTTATCACGTTAAGAGAATTCTTTATCAGGAATATTATTGAGTTGAATTTAATTCGCAGGCGATTTTAAAATGACAATTAAGCAGCGCATTCAAGAACAGATTTTCAATTTTTTCTATTCCCATAAAAATACATATACATAAAAGCAAAACACATCCATGATCACTCCCATCGGAAAAGCAGATCCAATTTCACCCCGATAAAACAAAATCTGATCAAACGGGCCGCGCCATAAAGCATTTCAATCTCGCCTGGATCTCTCTGAAAAGCATCCCTCGCGCAAACTCCTCTATTACTTTATCCACGCAGCCAAGCCCGAATTCAGGCGCGAATATAAAGAGCGCGATCTCCGCTCGCACTGCGGGGGATCCCGCACGTAATCGGGAACCGGAAAGTGGGCCAATAACGCGAGCAGCGCGCGCCGGCAGAGCCCCTGAATTGTTTCGAGGAAAACGAGTCTCCGC
The DNA here is from genome assembly GCA_030522745.1 of Eupelmus kiefferi. Lineage (NCBI taxonomy): Eukaryota > Metazoa > Arthropoda > Insecta > Hymenoptera > Eupelmidae > Eupelmus > Eupelmus kiefferi. Next base: position 2,912 of record JAPYZB010000237.1, on the reverse strand, counting down.
GCGAGCTCGCACGAAATTCGCCTGGGATATCGTTCTGTTATTGTTTCGCCGTATATATATTATGAATGAACGTGCTTCTAGGTGTCAGAGAAAACGAGGGGGTTGGCGCCCGCTCGCTCGTTGCCTTATTGCGCGCGTACGGAGCTTTTTTTCGCCTGGGATTCCCCGAAATGCAGGGAGGGTTCTTTTTCCACCTGCTTTCTTTTTCTACTGTTTGTGGGCTTTGTGCTTTATTTTTTTTTTTTGCTGGCGCTGTGTATTATCGTGCTTTGTATCGGGAGAAGTGCTTCTACGAAATGCTTTTTCTAATAGCCAGGGCTTGATAGCTATGAATGCGAATCTTTTTACGGCTGGAGGAATAGTTGTATTTAAGGATTAAAATTTTACGAGTGCATTTCTTTTGATCTGGAATAATGTTGATAAAACTAACAAAAACTAAGCTTACGATAGATTTTATAATTTTCATATATTGTTAAGCTTCTTTATTTAACAAATAAAATAATTACTTTTTCGAATAATTTTTCAAATAATTTATAACTAGATATCTACGTACTTATTCCAAAATAAGAACAACTCAAACACTGCTCTGATTTCCCGCATCAAACTCTACACCCCACGCAAACGCCCAGAAAAAAAAGCCACGACTACGCGAGTTACCGCAAACCCAACATCAGTTTCGCGCGTATCGGTCATAAATCAATTCCGTAAGCTCGGCGCCAGCGCGCGCGTTTAGTGACAAATCGCGTTGACTTACGCGCTCGATAAGAGAGAACACGCGCTAAAGAAGAAGAAGAAGAAGAAGAAGGAGGAGGAGGAGTACGAAGGCGCCGCTTGCGCGTATCTCGTTCCGTGTAATCTCGCCCGTCCATCGGGCGCTCGCGCAGACGAGCGTAAGATGACACGACGACGAGCGCTTATGCAGATTGTCCTCGTCGGGATGATTGCCTTAACGGTTGCGTCTCTATGTGTCGGCTGCTCGCGCTCGCGCCAAGCTCGTAAAGGTGATCTGCGCGTGCGAGCCTGTAATTGCGGGCTTTCGCTGGGAGTAGTTTAGCTGAAGAAGTTCGGAGGGTGACGTTGATGAAGGAATATTGAAGCAGATTTCTGTGTTAATGGTTTTAATTTGGTTGGAAGAGGGAGACGGACTGATGGTTGTATGCTTTTTTCTTTATAAAAATGAGCAGGTCAGGTAGTTTTTATAAATATAGCTTGAAGTTATAACTTATTCAGGGAAATATTTAATTATGGCTTTTAACCATAATTAGAGATAATCAAAACGTCGGCAATAAAACAAAATAAATATATATATTTAAAGATCAACAGAATCAATTTTTGTGAATCTAGATCTTTAACGCCTTTCCTCCGCCCATCATTCATACTTAAGCGCGCAGAGCCACTCTGGTCCCAAAAAAGCCTTGTATAAATTAAATTACAATTAAAGTCGCTTTAAAAGTATATTCTTACGCATGCGGGCGGGGCGAAAGCAGCCTTTTTTGCTTGTTAAACAGTCGCTCAGCGGTCCACCTGTCGGAAAGCGGGAGCGCCATGCGCGCACACCTAATTTCTTTTGTCACCCCTATATACGTATATTTTTCTGCGAAGCAGCACCTGCAGCCGTGTTCGCTCGCAAATATACATGACGGCCCAGACAGGATTGCGACACGCGAGTCCACAGCTGCTCGACACGTGCGCGATGGGAAGGGTGATTTTGTTGGGGTTTTTTTTGACAATTAGTGAATTTTAGGGAGAATTGCGAGGCGTGGAGTTACTGATTGAATTAGCTGCAAATGTGTGTACTTATTTCTCAAAAACATTTTATTAATCAATTAAATTTGTATCTGGTAAATTTTAAATTTAGTTAGTATTTTATATTACAACTTCGTAGTACATGGAATTTTGCATACTTCATTAAACTCGGTGATGGACGAAGTGTATTATGCAACCTTTTAATTAAAAGTAGCAAGGTATATAGATTTTTTTATGATTTTATTCTTTTTGTAAACAGTGCTATGAGAAATTTTCAACGAAATGAAAATTTTATTTTATTACTCAAGCCAGAGTAAAGATATTAATTTTAATTTTGAATGTACTAATTTGCATTCTTAATAAGACACAAATATTCAATAATTTAATTAGGTAGAAAATTCAATTAAATACATAGAAATTATTTAACTGGATTGTTAATTAACCGCTTCATAAGTCATGCATCATATCCACGATTCCGAGCATCGCACCGCTCAAAGAATTATTAAGTATATCGATCGACTAGTAAAAACCAAAATTAGCGAAGAATAAATAGCCCACTAAGCCATCGAAACTTATTACGCATTATCCAAAGCAATCGCAATATTGGACTCTTTACGAGCCATCGACGCTAACAATCGCGTTACATGGGCCGCGAGCCAACGCGAAAAGCTCAGCTCTGGCCGACCGGAAAATGCCATTATGACGAGTATTTCGCTGCTGCATGGCTCTCTACACGTGTGCAATTGTTCCTCTCGGTCGGTTTACGAACTTTCGAATTAATTATTTGACGCGGCCCGTGTGATCGTAGCTTTGGACCAGGCTGAACGTATAATAATCTCTGAAGCCGACGAATTAAACTCGTCGGCAATTCCTCTGATGCGCGCGACCACCGCCGAGATTAATGAATTTTGTAAATAGACGAGATAAAGTCCGGGGGAATAATACGAAAGTAATTGGAAGATTTTGCCACGATTACTTTGTGGCCTTATAATGAGATGGACGTTTTGGCTTGGCTCGTTACTCTGGGCTAGTTAATGAATGGCGAGGCAAAATTCTGACAATACTGTAACGATAGTCATTTGTTTAATTAAATTGCGGCACTGGGGTAGTGTTTACTGAGCTTTGTACACAATGGGATGTTTAACGTCATTGTAATGGAATTTACA